>JAFISD010000019.1:0-230664 GCA_022560085.1 Helminthosporium solani | reverse complement strand
CCCCCCCCCCCCCCCCCCCCCCCCCCCCCCCCCCCCCCCCCCCCCCCCCCCCCCCCCCCCCCCCCCCCCCCCCGCCTGAAATATGTCCACGAAGGCTCCTGAACTGAAAGCAGCATCGATGACTACTTAGGTACCTACGTACTCTTCAAGTGCTACTGCCAGGGAAGACCCCTGTGTCTAAGTGTTTTCAAAGGAATCTTATTAAGAAAGAGGTTTCCCTTCCGAAGTACATACGCGTAAGAAACATGGCGTATCCATTCGCAATGACTTAACACTTTGAAAGTGGAGTTCGTTCCGGTATATTGCATAGTATTTCAAGTTCCTTTCCAACAAGGAACCTGCCATCTTCCCACAGTCTTCTTTTACGGACTCAGCCTCTCAATTTTCCACCCTTTCTTCTCCTTCGTATACCTGAATCGATCATGCAGCCTACTCTCCCTCCCTTGCCAAAATTCAACAACCTCCGGAAGGACCCTAATGCCACCCCAGAAGTCGGGTACAGGAATCTTTTCCTTGCCCTCAAATCTCTTCTCTACTTCTTCCACTCTGCTCTCCAATTCTTCCCTTCCATTGAGAACCTGGCTCTGTGGACTCGCCCACGCCCCAATGCGACTACCCCTAATCCTTGTATCATAGTATACCTGGCTTTCCTCGCTCGTCAATCTCTCTACTTTCCCCTCAACCCTGACCTGCCTTTCCACTTCGCGCCACCAAAAAGTCAGGGCAGCTTGCGGATTACTCGCTATATCTTTGCTCTTGCGTGACGTTCCCCAATTGGAATAGATTACGAAACCGCGATCGTCGAGCTCTTTCATAAAGACTACGCGAGCGGAGGGCATTCCGTCAGGAAAGGAGGCAGTGGATAAGGTGACGGTCTCGGGCTGATAGACATTGGCCGCGAGGGCTTCTTTGAACCATGCATGGAATTGGTCAGTTGGGGAGGGAGCGAGGTCTTCCTTTTCGAGAGTGCCGCGTTGGTATTGGATTGCGTGGCCGGGATCTGATGATCCGCCTGTAGGAGCGAAAATACGCTTTGAGGTGTTTTGCTGTGCTGAGTGTAGCATCCTGGATTGCAATTGAAGAGTTTGTATAGGCTTGCAATAGAATGGCGTTGCAGCACCGATGCTGTAGAATGAAGTTGTTGCGCGGAAGGAGTCAAGGAATAATTTGGGTGAGCGGCGCATCAGTATGAAGGTAGATGTATGCACGATTTACCATGCAACCCGTAAGATTCAGTCCACAGCGTGACTCCAGTATGTTTCCGTAGGGCGTGTGCCGATCTTAGAAATCTGAAGTGCTTGTTGGGTGACAAACATGAGGTGTGAAAGTGGGGTGATGTCATATACACAGTTAGCGTAATCGAAATTTCTATTCAACATCAATCAATGAAAATGTTACGTTCATGGGCTGCGGAGTCCATTTACCAGTCTTGATCAAATGAATGATAATTGTAATATAGTTCCTTGAGAGACAAATCAGGTGCTTGACATCCTTCACATGAAGTCCGAACACTGGAGTGATCGGCGCTATACCAGTTCAGATCGCGCTTGCTGGAGCTTTGACTCGTTGATGTATCCAAAAGTTAACAATCATCAATTCACTCTCCATGTTCTATACGTTCATATTGCGCCCACCACGTGAATTCTACGGAGTGTGAATGCGCCTCTTGGATTTCCAATCAGTACTCGTGATTACACTCACTGGATTTGACAGCCCACCACAATCATCAAATCTCGAAACAGCACCTACCATACCGCGTCATCCCCGATTCCGCAATCTGTAAATTCTACCTTACACACTTCACAAAGGCTTTTCCAATTGCCACCTCAAGCTACATTATCCTCGAGTATGGCAGAACCACCAGTGCCATTTCCGCAAACCCTCCTCGCGCGCGCCCACTCCCCCGCGACCGCCGAAAAGCACTACACTGAACGCATTCTCAAACGACCTCTCTACATTCGGCCCAACTCGCCCACGCCCTCCGCACGTGCCATACGGCGCCAGACTCTCCACTCGCGAAAGGAAGCCTCGCGAAAGCGCAGCAAGCAGAAGCCTCGCCCCCTGTCTGCCGGCAAGAAGCGTTCCCTAGGCCTCTTGGAGATTCCAAAATCGGAACAACGATATACCATCTTTGAGGGATTGCATAACTTGTGGTGCGGATACATACGCGACGTGCTCAGCGTGGGCGAGGAACGGGCATTTGTCACGGCTGCGAGTGCAGGGCAGATATTAGCGAGCGCGGATATGCATGGGGCGTTGGTTGAAGTGGTGAGGAGTCGGTGTGTGAGCCGGGTGGGGATCAGAGGGATTGTCATGAGGGATACAAAGTACACATTTGAAATCATAACACCGAAGAACAAGGTTAAGAGTGTGCCAAAGGAACATACAATGTTTAGGTTCGAGGTACCTTTGGTGGAGAAAGGAAAAGAGATGGACGTAGAGGCGAGGAAACCGTTGGTCTTTGAGATACTGGGAGAACAGTTTCAGGCGAGGGGAGCGGATCGGGCGAATAAGAAATTCCGAATGCATTACCAACCCGATATTTGAAAAATGGAGAACCGGAAGACAAAAACTCGCTTCAGGAAGAGATAGGAGATGGTGGCCGGGGTGCTAAGAGTGATGAAATGATGCCGCCGAAATACACTGCAGAGCATGCTGGCCGATTCTTGGACACCTAACCAGAGGACAAGGCATAGATCCGAGTTTCCACGAGTCTACATTGCGTATTGCTCACTTCGCAATATCAACGCTGCGTATCAGACTTCGATCAACTGTATTGCTGTGGCTAGGCTAAAGGCATATTTAGAAGGCCTTTTACGAAACCAAACAAAGCTCTACCCACCCCTCGATCAAAAAAATGCAGCGTAACTTGCGGACACTGGACAAAATAGCTTTGTCGACGAAAGTCTGGAGAAAGCTCTAATATCACTGTACCTAGGTAGCGAGCTTATGAAGTATCAAATAAATATCCATACAGACCCAGACTCTTGTCTACTACGTCTCTATAACATGCATTCTTCTTTCTTGCCATCATGCCATTCACCCAATACTGTAGGGGTCCGCCCCCTTCCCAAACAATAACTCTGGCTTCCTCTGTGCAAGATCAAGCACCGTCTGCGCTAGAACGCTGTTCGCCCACGCGAACCAGCTCCTCGTATAATCCCTTCCAGTATCCACATTGACACCCTCATGGACCAACCCGTTTCGACTCACATTCTTCACTGCGCCGAGACACTTCATAATCTCGTCATCGCTTTCACTAGTCATGGCTTGGACGAGCACACTCATTGGCCATGCATGTTGGAGCCCTACGTGCGGACCTCCGATACCCCAGAAGTCTTCGCCGGTCAGGTAATACGGGTTACCCTTCTTTTGAAGGATCATCTTGCGAGTATTCTTGTAGACGTCGTTGTCTGCAGGCACGAAGCCGAGGAGAGGAAGTGCAAGGAGAGATGGAAGATTAGCATCATCCATCAAAATCGAGGAGCCGAAGCCGTCAACTTCGTAGGCGAAGACTTTGCCGAAAGTTTTGTGTTGGATGACGGCATGCTCCCAGACTCCATCTTCGATCTGTTGTCCCCACTTCTGTAGTTTTTCGGCTACCTGTTTCTTGTTGATATTACGAAGCATAGTGGCGGTGCGCTTGAGCTCCACGCTCATCATAGCATTGGCTGGGACAAAAAAGCCGAGTATGGTCGCATCGTCGCTAGGTCGGAAGGCGCTACGAACAAGGCCTGTGCCACCATTTAAAGGGTTACCATTACCCGCCAAATTAAGAGTTTCGGTGCCCAGGTTAGTTTGGCGTTGGAAACGGTACTCATTGCGCTCGAAAACGCCCGTCTTCTCGTTGAAGGTGGGTTTAGATTGCGCGGCTAGAACTTCGAGGAGGGTCTCAATGGCGAGGAAGAAGCGGCTGTTTACAAACTCGGTGGAGCCAGTGTGATTGTAGAATTGGTTTGCGAGAGAGAGGAAGTGAGCTAGAGAATCAAGCTCGTACTTGCATTCGAAGACTTTTGAATTCTCGTAGGCTGGATGAACAGTGTCGCCATCGCCTTGAAAGGTGGGGTTTAAGCCGCTCGGTGGAGGAGGCTGGAAGGCGTTGCAGTAGGGCGATTCAATGACATACTCGACCTGGGTATTAATCGCGCCCAGTATGAGTTGGTGGATATCTTTGTCTTTCTTCGCCAGCAGTTGATACTGCTGTAGTTGGTTGGTGGAATCACGAAGCCATTCGGCATTGATGTCTCCCGTAACGATGAAGCTCTGCGGCCCTCTCCATGCCTTTGCATTCCAAGCGTTCTTTGTCTTTGGCTTCACGGTTCCATCAACGTGCCATCGGACGGTGGTGTCCAGAGTGTTGGGGAATGCGTTCTCGAATATGCGGGCAAGATCCTTATCTAGAAGCTTCTTTTTCATATCCTCAATGACCTTCTCCACCAAGGGGCTCTCGAAGGTGCGGCAATACTTCGATGGGCGTTGAAATGGCAGCTCTAGGGGTCCTTCGCTGTATGGGGGGCTGCTTCCAGTCAACTACACAGCTGCATAGATGGAATAGAAATGGCACGGAGACATACTGCTGATGCATAGAATAGCTCTTGTAGTCCGGACATGCTGCCTTGTACTTGAGCGGGTCAATCGCTGCTTTCAATGGCTCCTGGCCAATTCCCACGTTGGCAGAGACAGAGCCCAAGAGGAAGCCCAGCCCCAGGGAGCACGGGAAGCTATTCGACTTCATCTTGAGCAGCTGATTGTGATCTGGCTGTTGTCCAAAGCAAGGCCTGACAAGAAATGTATTATGGAAACCGTGTTCGCGACCGGGACGACGTGGGGAACGATGACGCGACACGCAAATCAAACCGGTGCGATGCGATGCGATGTGGTGCGGGCAATCTATCTGTCGGCGCTCAGCGAGGGAGGATGTGTATCATGACTTTTCTGATTAGATCTATCTGTGGTACTCGTTAGGGGATGTACTAGATAGTACGTTGGGGCAGCATCGAACCGTTGCTGTCTTGGTTGAATGTCGATGATCCAAGTGGCTTGATCTTCATAGTATCTATTGCATCTACTTAGGTACCACGACACTCACGGGTACTTACAATAGGTACCTAAGTACTCCGTATCTAGTACTTCATAGACGCGCCCCACCTCTAACGTGCGGCTGGGCGGCTGTTATAGATCTATTAGTTATAGATTCGCGCGGAGACGCCTCAGCTTGACGCGTGCTTCATACTGCTGCCGCCGCCGCCACCACCACCACCAACACCACCATCACCCAAGGCCTGCTTTAGAGTCTACACACTCCCACCCAGCCGTCATAGCTTTCGGTAAGAAGGATTGAATCATCACGGACCGGCCACAGAAACATAGAAGTGTCAATTTGGCACAATGGCCACCATTCCCGGCCTCGCAGGGCCTCCAGGTCTGCCAGGTCTATCGGGTCTTCCAGGCCTGAATCTCGGCGCGCAAGCCCTCGAAGCCCTCAGCCAGCCTCCTGTGGTCGCGTCGCGCCAACAAGACCTCGCCGCAAACACCGAATACCGCTTCGAAGTCGGCTTCGGCCGCATCCTCACCATCAAGCTCCTCTCCGGCACTGCAGAGTACTTTGGCACCGAGCTCGCCCCCTCGCAAACCTACACATTTCAGGGCACAAAGGGCGCCGTCTTCACATGGCACGGCTGCAGGCTGGAGATTGGCGGCGATGCAGATTCCGAGTATGTAGCAGAGGAGACGCAGATGATGAGCTGTGCAAATACACACTTTGCTCTGGAGCTGCTGCGAGATCAAGCGGCCCAGGTGGACGCTGCGCGCCCGAAAGACTCTAGATCAGATGCCGACGGCTTAGATCTCAAGGCCATGGGTCCAAGAGTACTTGTCGTGGGCCCTGATGGCGCTGGGAAGACATCCCTTGTGAAGATTTTGACCTCGTACGCAGTCAAGACGAACCGGCAGCCCATAGTCGTCAACTTGGACCCTCGACAGAGCATGCTTTCAGTCCCCGGTTCGCTCACAGCAGCCGCATTCTCCTCCATCGTGGACGTTGAGGAAGGCTGGGGAAGTAGTCCGATATCTGGTCCAAGCCCTATACCCGTGAAAATGCCTTTGGTATACCACTATGGTTTGGAGAATCCAGAGGAGGGCAGGCTGTTCAAGGCGCTGGTGTCACGGATGGCAACAGCCGTGTCGACTAGACTGATGGAAGATTTGCCGAGCAAGCACGCTGGCTATATCATTGACAGCCCGGGAGCTATTAGTCAGGGAAAGACGGGTGTGTACGAGATGATAGATCATATAATATCTGAACTTTCTGGTGCGTGTGATTCCAATCGTCATTCAGCTGCATCTGTACATCATTGTCAATTCGCACCATCGTCGTCTCTCAGCACCTCGCACTCCCAAGCACTAATAGACTCGTTGAGAGGTAAATCGCTAACACCCTCTTAGTAAACGTCCTCATCACCATCGGCTCCGAGCGCCTCTATTCCGACCTAACTCGCAAATACTCCTCACGCACTGGCGATGATATCGTCCACGTCCTTCGTCTCGACAAGTCCGGCGGTTGCGTCGACCGAAGTGAAGACTACCTGAAAGCACTACGCCACGCCCAAGTCAAAGCCTACTTCTTCGGTCACTCAGCAGAGTATTCCCTGGCACCGCACAGTCAGACCGCCGACTTTGACGATTTACACATCTTCCAATTCATCGAAAGTATGCGACCACCCTTCTATCTCGACGCGACGAATAGCATATTAATGAACGTGTAGGCAATATATCGGCAGCCGATCAAGATACGCATGATATTTTCAACACGTCGCCTTCATTTTTCGAAAAAGTTGTTCCAAGCCCAGATATGGTGGGAAGATTACTCGCCATCACGTCTGTGGCGGCAAGTGCTCGACAGGAGGACATTAGGGATGCAAGTGTGAGGGGGTATATGTGGATTGCGGACGTAGACGAAAGCAAGAAAAAGGTTAAGCTTTTGTGTCCGCAACCAGGGACCGTGGTGCCCAATGCCTTGGTGCTAGGGAGATGGCCCGAGGCTGTTGAGGGGCTGGTCGGATGATTGAAATGCGAAGAAATGAAAACAAAATGCCACAACAAACAACTTATGGACAAGTGTTTGGTCCAAGTTTACGGATATGGGTTTCACTTGATAGAAGGATGAGTATCTAGCTCTACCTGATTGAACCATCGATGGAAAATCACACTAATAGAATTGATCATGCCTAACTTCTTACCTATGATGCTTCCTCGGCAGCATCCAAGTCCTTATTTGTCTTGTCCAGCAAAGTCTTCAAAATGCTCGCCGTACTCCGCATTCCCCTGAGCGCGTTTTCATCACTCCCTTCTCCCTTTCTCCATGTCGCGTGCGCAAAATCAATCACCTTGACCGCCGCCAACTTTGGCAAATCCTCCTCGTCATCATCCGCCTCGTCTTCAACACCCACCGATCTTAGCGTCTGCTTTGTCTTTGCATACGCATCGACGTCGCCCTCATACACCAGTAGGATTGACGCAGAATACATTCTCGACTCCTTCTTCTCAAACACCGAGATAATGTCCTTTACTTCTCCTAAAAAGAAGGCTAAAACCTCCTGTGCGCGAGCGAGTTGTTCCGGTGCCGAGCCCTGGGGCAGGATATATGCCTCGAAACCTTCTTTAATATCTTCTGTAGTGAACTTCCGGCCATACATCTTGTTGTACACCCAGATTCCCTTCCCATTGTCCTCGACATAGTCCTTCAAATCGCTTGGCACTTCTGGCGTATCCTCTCCTTTCCAAGTCCTCATCCCCGCAATCCTAAACCCCAAACTCCCACTCGTCGTGCTATCAGCAACCTCATCCAGCCTTGCCCTTTTCTCAGGATTTGCCCTTTCGTCCCACAACTGCTTTCCTAGCTTCAAGTCCAGCACATTGGGTTTTGTGAATCCATGCGTGATGTTCTCCAACACAATGTGAAGATCCGTCTCCAGTTTCCTTCCGTGCAATCGCTCGACCGCACCACTGGCCGTTGTAATTGTTCCCGACTCGACGGCGCCTTTTGCGGCTTCCTGGTCCTTGGCGAGGGAGAGAGAACCTAAGAAGGTTGGCAGATGGGGAGACAGGTCTGGGTGTGATTCTGCAACCGATTCGTAGAAGGCGATTTCAGCGGGGGTACAGGGTTTTACTACAACGGCACCGGTGGCATCGGAGAGGACGCCATCGCTATGTAAGGTCAGTGTATGTGAAGGGGTTGTTTACCAACCGAGGAGGGGATGGGTGCTTACTGTCCAGCTGCGGCGTTGCCGAAGGCTTGAAGTTTGGAAGCGTCGAATTGTTTTTTGGGCATCGTGATAGTCTTCGAGGGAGTGCGTCAAGTGGAATTTGTATTAGCTTCCAATGATTCAGCTTGTTCGGTGTAACTACAACGTGTGGTATCTAGTGAGAGTAAGTTTGAGCTGTAGTAAACCCCGCGTTCTAGGGTTTGGGCTGAGTCATGATGGTTGCCTTCTCCTTGGTGCATGAATCGCTGAAATGTCCTCTCTCTTGTCACTCTTGTTAATTTTCTCGAATGCTATTTTTCAAGGTTTTAAGAAATAAGCATATACCTAAGTATCTACACATATCTTACATCTGTCTACGGAATATTTGAGTGATTGCTAGGTTGCTTGCTAGGCCAACAATGTACAGGCAAACAGTTTTGAAGATGTAGATTGCTTATACCTTTGAGACTTATAATTCTTGTTTTTATTTGATATGAGAGGAATTATGAAACTCTCAATAGCTATATTTGAGGAAGAGAATGTGCTGTAGTAGACCTGGGCAAACTGTCTCACAAGTCCGCTATTACCCTGTTGGATCCGTCGCTCTGATCTCACAAGGTAATCCTATTACTCTTGCTCAATCGCAAACACGAGATCGTTCCTGAAAAGATTTCGTTTGCCCTAGCAGTCAAATTAGCGCCTTTGATGGTTTACGATCGTTTTATAAGGTCTTTCCTACCTTCCACCTTTTGTCCGCCGCCACCACCACCATCACCACATCAACAACAGTGATGACAACGACAACAAGTCTCAACGACCCACTTGCTTGCACAAAACCAATGACATCTACAATCAAGAAGGTAGTTGTACCTGATGATCACCCTGATGATCATCCTGATGGCCCCGAGATCCGGCGCCAGGTACGTCTACAGTCAACCATCTCTTAGCATTCGCTGACTAGCAACTGCAGGTCGAGTACTACTTCTCCGACGAGAACCTCAGGTCAGATCTACATCTCCTACAATGCTGCGGCGGCAGAGAAAATATTCCTGTCTCCATCTCGCGTATTTGCGGCTTCAAGAAGATGCGCGGCTACAAAGGAAAAAGCCTGATACTCGCCGCCCTCCGTAAGTCTTCCATTCTCCAGGTCACAGCCGACGGCAAGCGAATATCGCGAAAGGTACCTCTTCAAGGATTGTGTGCCATCGACCCGGAATTCTATGACGATGATGACGAGATCTCGTTTGACCCGCGGGTGCGGAAGCCGGCTGTCCACCCAGTCCCTCTCCTCCCGCAGAAGAAGAAGGAATACCCGCCCGGTATGACGAAGAACATGATGAAGCCGACGGGCTTCGAGAACACCTACGTAGAATCGCCCATTACACCTGCCGAGGCACAGGAAGAGCTGGCGATGTATGACCCAGACAAGCCGTTTGTGGAGCGCATCGAGATTGCTATCCAGCGATTCAAATCGAAGCGCCGCATGCATACGATGTATGCCATCGCCTTCAATAAGTGGATGAAGTACGGAGGTGTAGAATGCGGGCCGCGTATGTTCGGAGGCCTGGCAAAGCATGATATGTCTGAGATGGACAGCGAGGAAATTGCGAGGGCGACAGCTACGCACCACGTTCCGTGGGAGCGTGCTGATGAGCAGCAATGGGTTGTAGATTTTGTTGGTGTTGGAGAGGCTTTCATGTGAGCCCAGGCTAACCTTTTTTTCCTCTCTAAGTACTATGTTAACGTCTTTGTAGGTCCTCTTTTTTCCCAGAGCAATTTGGATACGCACCGAACGACATTCAGAACGCTTGCAAAGTCCTGCGCTCGTTTTACAACTACTTGCTCTACCACTCCGTCTGTCCCGAGTATAAGACTGATCTAGAGAAAGCCCGTGCTTTTTGTGACCTTGCTGAAGCTGAGCTCCCTAAAGTCTATGCCGCTGGTTTATCGCTTCCAGGTTCTTTTAACCACGCTGCCAGTGTCAACTTTGGAGGCTCCAAAGCCGGCACTTATACTGGTGATAAAGAATGGGCTATCCAGGCGAGGAAGGAGGGCATCGACCTAGGCGAAATGGGCATGAGGAACGAGCAGGCGAGAATAACGTTCATGACTGGAGTAACTGTTATGGGGACAGACAAGCAATATGAGCTTCTTCACACCAAGAACCTAAAGCTCATCGGAGACGAAACTTTCATGCTCCAAGTTTTGTCCATCAGGCCTTCTACAGATATCACCCGCGAAATGTACGATACTCAGAACAAGCGATGCGCCTCCAAACTACAACTCGAACCGCTGGGAACCTTAGTCTGCCGCTCCATCTACAGCGACAACCCCCAACAATATGATCTTCCCAAGGAGAAGCACCCGCAAAACCGTCTGCTCGAACCAGAAGTGGGTAAGGAGTACGAGTTCTGGGTTGAGGATCGTGTACTGGAGGAGTGCTTTGTTGGTATGAAGATGAACGGTCGTGTTTTGACACTGGAAGGTGGAATTTCAATCCTGGATGAAGTGAGCCAGGTTCTATGCAGCTTCTACAAGTGGTTGCCAAATGACTTGCTCATGTTGGACCACAATCCAAAGAGTTTGGTTATCAAGGACCGGTATCGCGTAGATGGTCCGGAGGATCAGGAGGGAAACGAGAAGATGATTAATGGGGAGCAGTATGGTGACAAGTCTGCGGATGACGAGTGGGATGCTGATTGAGTATCGGCATGTGTCGAAGGTCTTGATGCACTTTCCACTGTTTCATGCCGAAAGCATTCTGGACTTTTGGCCTGGCACTGAACTCCGAGCATCAAAGGTGGTCATCCACTAATCAGACGTGATTGTGTATGGGGCTCGGTATAACGGTGACGGATCCTTCTACCTTCGACATAGGTATTGACGTTGGCTTGTAGCGGCCGGGATGTGAATGGCCTGCGTTTGTGAACCATAGACTATAGTGTTTGCAGAATCACATACGCCTCGAGTTTTTGAATCACGGAAAAAATGTGCTTTACCTATCTGAGCGATGACGCGTATTGTGATTTGAGATTCCGTTGGATGCTTTTCAGATTCCGGTAGGCCCAGCTTGGGTATTTTCTTGATCAACGCCGTCGCTATGCACAGTAGAATTCCGCCTGTCCCAATTCCCAGATGTGTGTTTACTCCAGCATAGTCATTAGCCCGTCATTTCGACATCATCTAGCTTCCTTTTCTCGCTCGTGAATTTTCCCTGCAGGCTTTCAAGCAACACCTCTTTCATCACACCTACACTTCCTACGGCCGCAAATGTTGCCCCTTCGATGAGTTGATCAGGATCCTCACCCACGTCGCCCTTCACCCAGACCTCCGTGACCTCATCTCTTGACGCCAAATATCCCACCGCGCAAGCAGCTACAATGTCCCGATGTTCTGCTGGACATGGGTCCAATATCCTGATCTCCTCTTCCTCGCCGTTCGAAGGATTGCGAGTGATGGCTGCAACACCCCCGGAAACCAGATCCACACAATCAATACCCGCATCCACAATCGCAGCCCCCGCAACCGTTATGCATCCTGCTAGCACATTCAACAGTCCCCAACCCCCTCCATTTCCACTATCCACGGAACCATCTCCCCACCAAGCATCCTCATCTCCTTCAAGAATTGTAACGACGACCTCGACTCCGCTCTTCGGCCACCGCTCGCCTATTATCACGCCCCGCAATGCGGTCTCAAGGTGTACGCCTAAATCACGCTCAACGGAGTCACGAATATAGCCTCGTCGTTGGCGGGTCGCAAATGGAGCGTATTTGACGGTTGTGGTGAGTAGAAGGGAGGGCGAGAAGGGTGCGCTGCGGGGGAGGGGTTTGGGCCCTTGGATTGAGGCGGTGATTTTTAGGGAGGCAGTTGGCGGGATGAGGGAGGTTCTTGAACTGGCACTTTGATAGGGTAGTTCGAGGTAGGCAGATCCGGAGGCGAAGGGTATAATCGAAGTTTGTAAGACTAAGTAGTTTATTAGATGAAACTGCACATTCAAAGTCAAGGACGGTATCTTTAAGTTGTCATGAACAAGCCAAAGGCCGACGTCTCACGCAGCATAAACGTAGCCTTGCTGCAAGACAAGATTGCACTATCGCCAGCACAGTAGACACTTACACATCTTCCTAAGCTCGTTCGGCGCCCTTGTTCTCCGCGGTCGCAGCTTCTCCAGATATCCCGCCTCTTTTATCGTCCTCGCGAACACTGGGGCTGTGGTACCTCCGCTCGGCGCATTGATTCTCCTCCGATCTGTGTTTGCCGCCATTGTGTGTCGTGAGTAGCTGTTTCTAGCATCACTGGGGTTGTCTATGTTTGCTTGTTGCCGGAAACTGGAAGACGCCGATGACTAAGCTGCCAAGATTTCGCGTCGACTTTTTCTTTTCGTGTGCGGCTTCGACTTCTTTCTTTACCACCACACCTCACAACTTTGAGGTGTGCTAAGTGTCATGGTACGTTTCTACTCCTTACTTTTTCTTGCTTTCTCGATCATATGATTGATACCTTCTGAACTGTTCTTGCGATTATCGATGAGCTTTGAACATGCACCACCGTCTGATACACTCGTTTTCTCGACCACCGATTCCTGAGTTCTGTTTGGAATCGCGAGCTGACCTGTCAATAGACTGCATTGCTGCGTGCATTTCATTGGCGATGAATGTCCGATGATCTGGCTCTTCAGCTGGTGTAAAAAATCTGGGCCTGGGTCACACAGTTGACGGCTGCAAGTTCTGCTCTCCGTCACCCTGACTAGTAAGTTGCCAATCTCTTCTCGCTCTGATGCCCGGCATCGCATTTCATGATGAGTGTTATCTTTTACAGTTCTGCTACTGAATTTCAGTTGAAGAAAAGCCATACCAAGCTTACCATTGTCTGATATCCATTCTATCCTATCTGTTCTTCAAGTACATACAAGCTCAGTTTTACTGACCTTTACAGACCTCAGCGAGCAGGATACTCCGTCTGAGCCCCTGACCTTCATGGTACGTTACACCTGCGCTGCCCATCTCGCCGGGACGAAAACCAGTCTATCCATTCAACGACATTTGCCGCCGGGTCACCCTCCCGCACTCTACTGGCTTAGGCTGGGATGACGAGTTGTGGAGTTGCGCTGGAAGCTTGCTGAAGGCGCGTAATTGTGGTCTTAGTGCTGAGGTGCGCAACAGTCCGTCTTGGGCTGCTGCGATCTGAGGCCGGTGGCTAGGCATGACTAAAATGGCTTTCTGAGCTTGCCAACCTCTCTCGTGGTTCTGTTCTCAACAGAGAAGCCAAGGCTAACTTCTCAGTAGTATAGCCATGTCAGCCAGCGGCAGACGGGCTTTGGAGGGGGAATCTATGTAGATATTCAAGTGTCCATAGCAATGAACAATTTTTCAATGTATTTCCACGTGCATGAAGGGCAACCATGAGCAGTGCATTAATTACACATTACTTGGCCGCCGTCAGCCCACATGTAGCACTGACTAGACCCATAAGGGACAGGCTGATACAAGCATCATATCATGTAAAATGAGGTTAGCCCTTGCAATTGAACAGACTGGATGTTACTGGAAGATTGCTGTGTTGTCCAGCGATCTCAATATAATGACCTTGAAACGTATTGTACGTGGTACATGGTAGCGTGCTTGGCAGAGCTGCCAGCGCCGTACACAAGCTGACGCGCACCTCTCCCGCTGCCGTCAAGTATCTAGATATCGACAAAGTGTTCAACTGTGCGCCGTCAGCCAGCCTTTCCCCTTGCTTCCCCTCGCCCTTGGTCGGGCATCTACGAAGTGCGGTACGTTTCAAGGATTCTTGACAACGGTGGCCTTAGCGAAATAGATCCGGGGCTAAGCTGTCTGGAGATCGGGACGAGCACCACCACTCAAAGGAAACACAACCTTTCCACGCCCTGCGTCACTGTCTGCGGTCAATTCGAATCGCACAAGAGCGCCAGCTGCAGCCTGCCCTGGACTCGACGCCCTTTGCCTTTGCCACGGAGGTCCAGAACGTCCACTGGCATCCTGCGCGCCGGGGGTGCTCAAGCGATAACCCTCAGCGCAACCCCGACCCTTCAGTACGCCCTCCTGGATGCTGCCCTTACATTCAAAAGCGAAGATGCATCGCCATGCCTTTTCCAACGGGCATGCAGCATATCCGTCAGTCGGTGGTGGAGGCACCTTTTCCATCCAGCCCCACAAGTACGTCTACGTCTCCGCCTTTGTTTGACCCCAAAGCCGCCACATCTCACCGCGTTTTCACACCCTCATCATTCATGGCGAGATGATGCTAACTTTCATTGCTGCTGCAGGTTCCAACCACGGTCACAGCCGGCGCTGAGGCGGCGGAGACAGCTGATCCAGCGACTGCTGCTCGTCGGCTCCATCTTCTGCACCGTCGTCTTTTTCTTCTTCCCGAATCTGCGGCCGAATCTGGGCTCCGGACCCCTCAGCTATTTTGGCAGCAGCGAGGATGCGCAGCTGGAAACCGTGCGATACTATGATTTGAGCAATGTGCAAGGCACAGCAAGAGGCTGGGAGAGAGAGGAGAGGATACTGATTTGCGCGCCATTGCGAGACGCCGCACCGCATCTGGACATGTTCTTCAGCCATCTGAAAAACCTGACGTACCCGCACAATCTGATCGATCTGGCCTTTCTTGTTGGCGACTCAAAAGACAACACCATTTCGAAGCTGAACGAGAAACTGGAGGATCTTCAAGCGAACCCTGACCCCAAGCAGACCTTCGGAGAGATCTCCGTCATGGAGAAGGACTTTGGGCAGAAAGTCAATCAGGATGTCGAAAGTCGACACGGTTTTGCGGCTCAGGCTGGACGCCGAAAGTCTATGGCCCAGGCCCGTAATTGGCTCCTGAGCGCTGCTCTCCGTCCTACTCACAGCTGGGTATATTGGAGAGATGTTGATGTAGAGACTGCCCCCTTCACCATTTTGGAGGATCTGATGAGGCACAACAAGGATGTCATTGTTCCCAGTAAGTCAACCTCGGACCTAACCAACACATCACCTAGCAGCTACTAATTCTACCCAGATGTTTGGCGACCCTTGCCCGATTGGCTTGGCGGTGAGCAACCTTACGATTTGAACTCATGGCAGGAATCCGAAACCGCCCTCGCCCTCGCTGATACCCTTGACGAGGATGCTGTCATCGTCGAGGGATACGCAGAGTATGCTACTTGGCGCCCGCATTTAGCCTACCTCCGCGACCCCTATGGCGACCCGGATATGGAGATGGAGATAGACGGCGTTGGTGGTGTTTCCATTCTCGCAAAGGCCAAAGTCTTCCGGCAAGGTGTTCATTTCCCCGCCTTTAGCTTTGAGAAGCACGCCGAAACCGAAGGATTCGGAAAGGTCTGTATGCATTACATGAATCAGAGGATATGTGGTTAACAAAGTGGTAGATGGCCAAGCGCATGAAGTTTTCGGTAGTCGGTCTTCCCCACTACACCGTATGGCATTTGTACGAGCCAAGCGTTGACGACATCCGGCATATGGAGGAAATGGAGAAAGAAAAGAAGGCCAAAGAAGCCGAAGAGGCTGCAAAGAAGGCAAAGGAGGACAAGCTCCGGAATCAATTCGATTCAAAGCACAACGATTGGCAAAAGGAAAAGGCCGCAGTTCTAGGACAGAAGGCAGAGGATGAGGAAAGGGAAGCCGAGAAGAAAAAAGAGAAAGAGGCCAGAGCCAAGGTGAAAGCCCAGGCTGAGGCTAAGGCCAAAGAGGAAGCAAAGAAGGAAGATGAGAAGAAAGACGACAAGGAAGACACCAAAAAGGGGGGAGTCAACCAGGCGAGGGGCTTCCAAGAGCCCGATGAGATTCACGAGGTTCGAGGAGTTGACGAGAAAAAGAAGCTGGAACCAAAACAGTAAGGAGATGGCAGGT
Source organism: Helminthosporium solani (assembly GCA_022560085.1). Taxonomy (NCBI): domain Eukaryota; kingdom Fungi; phylum Ascomycota; class Dothideomycetes; order Pleosporales; family Massarinaceae; genus Helminthosporium; species Helminthosporium solani. The sequence goes on along the minus strand of JAFISD010000019.1, from coordinate 214,544 downwards.
ATTCCAATCGAGGCTTATTCTAACGCACGACCTAGACCCAGCAGCCCGGATGTGTAATGGTATAAGGAGGGGGTGATCGCTAGAACCATGAATTTTGATGAATGATGCCTGGACTCGGTGTAAATGGGTCCTCAGCACCATAGCCTTTGTATAGCTATAGCGGCTGCCCAGGTGCCGTCACGGAACGCGCCAGCCAACATTGTCGAGGCTACCTTTCAACGGAGGATGGAGTGAGGGTTGGCTGGACCGCTGTGCCCTCGCCGAAGCATTTTGGTCCGACTTCTGCTTCCTATTACTTCTTTTACTTCTACTTCTTTTTCTCTTCCATCCAGTTTGTCGGCGTTTATGGAGGCCCAGAATATCTGTTTGAGATGGTTGTATATAACTATATAGAGCATTGTGGGGCGTTTGCATACGAGAGATCGAGATGCAGTGGAGCGCTGAGCTTGTATGAATACATTGATATATCTGAAATCCCACTTCTGAAGGTTGAAAAGCAGCAGCATTCGTCGTAGGTTGTCGTGAACACCCAATGCGTATTGTGGAATCTGTCCCTTTTGGACCTGTGGTCAAGGTGAACGGCACCGCCATCTGTTCTTTCGGGGGTGTCATGTGCCAAGGCAGAACATGTAACTACCTACCTGGTGCCAAATGTCAAGATGTGGACTTTATTTAACTCGCAGTCCTACTGCCTGGAACGATTGTCAATGACAACACGGTCGCTAACTATAATTATTAAAAGCTGCTGGCTCAGGCAATTTTCTAAGAGCATGAGGATCTTGTCCTGAGCGTGCTGACCTCCACATATAGGCTAGCAGTGCCCACCACCGCTTCCAGCACACTTCCTCCGGCCTCCAACATCCCCGCAAGCTCGAACGGCGCGACATAGACTTTGCACCCATCATGTCGAGCAATGGGAGCGAAGACGCGTTGGCGCATAGCCTGCTCGATGCAGCAGCGAGCTTCCCCAGCCGGCCCATCAGCGTCGCGGTCAACCCAGTTGCGCTGGTGGTCACTGAGTGCATAACCGTAACGTCGGCGATGCGCAAACATGCTCGCTGGGCGCATTCCTCGGTGGCGGCCATCCTGGGGGGCTCCTCGAACAAGACACCCGCGATCCAGAAGCGGGACCGCGCTGGGCAGGGCATCGTGAGCGGCGAGGGCCAGCAAGAGGAGGCCGTACCGAGCAGATGGGGTTTGCGTGGCAAGAGGGGGAAGAGCATGCAGGACAACCCTCTCATGTCTGCCTTTGCGCGCCTGCGGAACGAATTGAAGGGTTGCAAAGGTGTGGAGTCCCATCGAGGGCGCTCTGGAGTGGGAGCGGGCACTGGAACTGGAGCTTTGCTGATGGGATGAATAGATATCAAGACCTTCGATACGCCGTCGATGCTGCACCCGTTCCTGCAGGTTATCCGCTCCTCGTCAACCTCGGCGCCCATTACCTCGCTGGCCCTGATTGCCATCACAAAGTTCCTGGCGTACAGCATAATCGGGCCCAGCTCGCCGCGCCTGTCAGAAGCCATGCAGCAGCTCTCCTCCGCCATCACCCACTGTCGCTTCGAGGCCAGTGATACTGCCGCCGATGAGATCGTGCTCTTGCGCATCCTGAAGCTCATGGAGGGTATGGTCTCGGGTCCCTGTGGCGAGATGCTTGGGGACGAAAGCATCTGTGAAATGATGGAGACAGGACTCAGCATGTGCTGCCAGGCCAGGCTCTCCGAATTACTGCGCCGGTCTGCCGAGATCGCCATGGTCTCCATGTGTCAGGTCATTTTCAAGCGCTTGAAGACGCTGGAGATTGAGTCCCCAGACGAGCTAGAAGCGTTGGACGAAGAGCTGGACAGCGATGAAAAGCAGGATGGCTTGAAGATGGACCCTTCTATGGGCAGGGAAAGTGACACCGGCCCGTCCAGCAAAGTCGAGGAGCCTCAACAACCAAGCACATCCGATAAAAGTCAAGACGACACTGATAGCAACGCCCCAAATCCAGCAGGAAGTACGGTAGACTTGCTAGCCACAACATCACCCGAGCAAACTGCCGGCAAGATCAGACCATACTCTCTACCCAGCATTCGGGAATTGTTCCGCGTGCTGGTAGACCTGCTGGACCCGCATGATAGAAACCACACAGACACTATGCGTGTCATGGCTCTGCGGATAGTGGATGTTGCGCTTGAAGTCGCCGGGCCCTCGATAGCAAGCCACCCAAGCCTCGCCAACCTGGCCAAGGACACACTTTGCCGGCATCTCTTCCAGCTTGTTCGCTCGGAGAACATGGCAGTTCTGAACGAGTCCCTGCGCGTTGCTGGCACACTACTTGCCACATGTCGGAGTGTCCTCAAGCTGCAGCAAGAGCTTTACCTCTCATATTTGGTTGCATGTCTCTTCCCCACGGTTGAGATTCCGGTGGAGCCTGGCATTGAGCCTTCGCTATACGAAGGCGTTCCGCAAGCTCCCAGCATAACCAAACCGGCACCCCAGCAGAACAGCACTAGCGGTCGATCAACGCCCGTCCCTGTGAAAGACAGGCAGAAGCTGGGCCTAGAGGGCGGCGCTAGGAAGCCTGACGCCCGAGAAGCCATGGTAGAGAATCTTGGTGGTCTGGTCCGAATATCTTCCTTCATGACTGAGCTGTTCGTCAACTTCGACTGTGAGACGGACCGTATGGATATCTGCATGGATATAGTTGGCCTCCTGTCACGGAACGCTTTTCCGGATTCAGCAACTTGGAGTACAGTCAATGTCCCCCCTTTATGCCTGGACGCCCTGTTAGGTTTCATCCAATCGATAGCAGATCGATTGGATGACGAACCAATCACTGAGGGCTTTCCGAGTCCTGATGTCCTTCGCGAACAGCGAGCGCGAAAGAAGGTCATTATCCGCGGCGCTACAAAGTTCAACGAAAGCCCAAAGGCAGGCATAGCATTCCTTACATCTCAGGGGATCATCAAGGATGCCGACGACCCAAAGTGCATTGCGGAATTCGTGAAAGGCACGACGCGAATCGACAAGAAGGTGCTTGGGGACTTCATCTCCAAAAGATCAAGCGAGGCATTGCTTCACGCGTTCATGTGCCTATTCGACTTCCATGGTCTTCGTGTTGACGAAGCCCTCCGACAACTGCTTCACGCCTTCCGATTACCAGGCGAGTCCCAACTCATCGAAAGAATTGTGATTGAGTTCTCCAAACAGTATTACGAACAAGCACAACCAGAAGACATTGCCAACGAAGATGCCCTCTTTGTTCTCGTATACGCCATCATCATGCTCAATACAGATCAACATAGCCCGAATCTAGGCAAGACCGCGAAACGCATGACATTTGAAGATTTTGCGAAGAACCTTCGAGGAGTAAATAACGGTATCAACTTCGAACAAGACTTTTTACAAGCCATCTTCGAATCGATCAAGACCCGTGAGATCATTCTTCCTGAGGAGCACGGGGACCGGCATGCCTACGACCATGCTTGGAAGGAGCTGTTGATCAAGATTCAATCTACACCTGATCTCATCATCTGCGACACAAACATCTTCGATGCGGACATGTTCGCTGCTACTTGGAAGCCTATCGTGGCAACATTATCTTATGTATTCATGTCTGCCACTGATGATGCAGTCTTCTCCCGCGTAGTCACTGGCTTTGATCAGTGCGCGCAAATTGCAGCAAAGGCAGGATTGACCGACGCGTTAGACCGCATCATTTCGTGCCTTTCCTACATTAGCACTTTAGCGCCAGATGTCCCACCCAGCACTGCACTTAATACTGAGGTCCAGGTTGAGAAGAAGAGCGTGATGGTCAGTGAGACAGCGGTCCGATTTGGGCGCGATGGGAGGGCTCAGCTGGCAACAGTGGTGCTGTTCCAAGTCCTCAAGGGCAGCGAAGCCTCCATTAGGGATGGATGGAACCACGTAGGTGCACCCATAGTATTCAGATGGGGCATAGCTAACCTCAACAGCTTATTCATATCATGGTCAATCTTTTCGTCAATTCTTTGATACCCCCATACTTTTTGTCTTTCCAAAAGACACTCGCCTTACCGCCCATACCACTTCAGAGCCCAGCCCAAATCATTGACCGGGCAGAACGACCTGCGGATGCCGGCATCTTCTCGGTATTCACTTCATACGTATCGAGTTTTGCCAACGACGAGCCACCAGAGCCTTCAGATCAAGAGATCGAGTACACGCTCTGCACCGTGGATACGGTGAAAGAGTGTCATTTCGAAGATATATTAGCCAATATCAGTCAGCTACCGGTAGAATCCTTACGGTCGCTACTCATGTCTCTTCTGGAGCAAATACCAGAAGATGGCTCACCACGTGTCATTGTTGTAAAGCCAGAGGTGGCTTCCCAACCCAATCCGAGAACGAATGGAAACAGAGTAAAGCCAAATCGTCCAGCATACGACCCTAGCTTGGTGTTCGTGCTAGAGCTAGCAACTATGCTGGCTGTACGGGACGAAGAGACAGTTAAGGAATTGGCAAAGGATGTTGCCGATGCGTTGTCAACGGTTATTAGGAATGCATCCAAGCTGCACCCTGTAGTAGTCGCACGAGCGGTATACTACCTTTTGGTGCTGTTGAAGGCCAGTAATGTAAGTAATACCCGACTCTTGTCGTTCGACTTGACTGACGGCAACAGGATTACGACTTCATCAGGGGGCCTGTTCTCCTCCACACCTTCTCCACATTTGAAAAAGACCTTTTGAAGCAGTGCGCAGATCCGTTGTTGAAAGGACTCTCTGAATGCTGCAAAGGAGCGAATGGGCTTCGCATAGAGTTGTCAAGCTCGCCAGACTTCTGGGCTATCCTCAACACACTACACCAAGTGCCAGAAGTAGCGGGTGAAGTCTTCCAGCTTGTGGAAGACCTCACTACATCTCCACAGCCAGGCATCACTGCTGACAATTATGAGGCTGCGATAGCGCTTCTCAACGAGTTTGCTACAGCAGCACAGGTTGGTGCTAGACAAGAGCAGATGCACGATCAGGCTGTTCGACGAGGACAAACACCGAAGTCACAGAAGCTCGAGTAAGTACATGTCTGTTCATCAAGGCAACAGCTACTAATCGAAGGCAGGAGCAACGAGGTGGTTGTGCGTGGTAGCAAAGCCATGATGATTGTGTTCCAGATGTCGAGTCGCGTACCCACGTTCATTGAACAATCACAGCTTGAAGCAACTGAAGGTAATTAATTATTTAGATGATCCCAAAATCAACCCATGTACTAACTATATATAGCATGGACAGCGTATTGGTCACCTATTCTTAAGACTCTAACGCACCAGTGCCTCAACCCATGTCGTGAGATCCGACAACAAGCATTTGGCTCGTTGCAACGAACACTCCTGTCGAATGAACTTGCATCACCAAATCACACGGAATGGACAGACATCTTTAGCGAAGTACTCTTTCCTCTAATCACACAACTGCTCAAGCCAGAGGTATATCAATCTGATCCGCTTGGCATGAGTGAAACACGGGTTCGGGCTGCGACGTTGCTGTCAAAGGTTTTCTTGCACTTCCTTGTCATGCTCTCGGAGACGGACGAGCTGCTTAGTCTCTGGCTCAAGATTATCACCATTATGGACCGTCTGATCAACAGTGGGCAAGGCGATAATCTTGTACGTTTCCGCCCGTATGCTTGCCAAGGGGTAATCGGCTAACACCATGTTTAGGAAGAAGCTGTATCCGAAAACCTCAAAAACATGCTTCTCGTCATGGCGAACGGCGGCTTCCTCGCTCCGCCAGATGGAGAGGCCGACGGAGAAGAACTATGGGTGGAGACGTGGAAACGTATCAATCGGTTCTTACCCAACTTCTTCGCGGAACTATTCCCTGAGGAGGCGAAGAAACCAAAGAACGAAAGGAGGGATAAGGGTCGGGGCAAAGAAAATGAAAAGGAAGTCGCAAAGGCGCCTGTGGCAGAGGAGGCTGATGGGGAGGCAAAGGAGGCAGAGTAATAGTTGGACTGGTTTCCATTGACTGTGCGAGGGGACAGAAGGGGGGGGGGACTCTATGTAGAATAGGCTGTGACGTTGTACAGTACGCGTATTCGTAGCATTGGTTGGGAGTAGAGTAGGATAGACACGGCTAGCCCAAAAGAGTCAAATTAGACGCAAAAAGATGTGAGCGACAGGCTGTGCCTACTACTCGACTATTAGTATGAGTTCCGTCTATCGTATATAGATATCATGTGTAGAAAATGGTGGGATGTCGGAGTACTCGGCTTTGTCCGCTTGCAGGCAGTGGTTTCAGCGATACTGCCTCTACCATGTCGAACGCCCTGTTAAGCGTGATTTAGCCCACTCTCTGTCCCAGCTACGGAGCATCAGGCCCAGGCTGTGCGTACCATAGAGCCGCAGTGTTTCCCTGGGCACAAGTCCGAAACATTGGCGAAGGCCGTCATCCCCTTGTATGCACCCCCTATTGGCTGACAGGGCGACTAAGCCTCTGTTTCGGAGATGATGTTAGCGCGGTGGGATCCGGGTAAGGCGCCTTGGAATGCATCATGCGCGACGCCGGTGTGCCTTTGAGATGGCCGCAGGAGTTTATCTGTGGAGACTTGCCTACGCTGGGCTGCGGTTCAGGTCTCTCTTCTTTTTCCCTTGTTCTCATTCTATCGACTCTGTTCAAGTTGTTGCTCTTGCTCTTCTCTCGCTTCATACTGTCATTCACTTTACTGTGCCAGTCGCATCCACTCATTCGTATTTTACCTCTACTGTTTGTACTGCCGTACTCTCATCCACTCTTTTGACTTATTGTGTAAAGCTAGCTGTTTTATTTTTGTTGGCTGCTTGCTTTCTTGCTTCGTTTCGCTACTCCTCGTCCACCCTTCGCGACGCTTGTCGAGGGACCGTAGAATAGTCATTGAATTTTTTGCACTTTGAATCCACATTGTAATCATGCGTTCAGTAAGTCGTTGCCCAGTGAGAGAGGCTCCAAGATTTGCCTAACAAAAGTATGACAGCTCTCACAATCGCTCGGGCTCGCCGCTGCGCTCTTCACGAGCGCGGCCGTTGCCGTCAACCCTGTCGAAGTGAAAGGCCAGGACTTCATTGATTCAAAGACTCAGAAGCGCTTCATGATGGTGGGTGTAGACTACCAGCCTGGAGGCCAGTCTGGATATCGGCCTCAGGAGGGACGTGATGCCCTAACCGACAAGGAAATCTGCCTTAGAGACGCTATCAATATTCAGAAGTTGGGTGCCAACACGATCCGTGTGTACAACGTCGACCCCAAGCTCAACCACGACGAGTGTGCGTCCATCTTCGATGCCGCCGGTATTTATATGATTATTGATGTCAACGGCCCGGCATCTGGCGAGTCGATCAACCGTGCGGAGCCGTGGACCAGCTACCACAAGGACTATCTGAAGAGGGTCTTTGGTGTTGTCGAGAATTTCAAGAGCTACCCCAACACACTCGCCTTCTTCTCCGCGAATGAGGTTATGAATGATTTGAAGACTGGTAAGGTCAACCCGCAGTACATTCGTGTAAGTTTGATCGGTCCACAATATGTATGACTGCATGCTAATCAACAACAGGCCGTCCAACGTGATCTCAAGAACTACATCAAGAATCACGCCGATCGCAAGATCCCCGTAGGCTACTCCGCCGCCGATGTTCGTGAGATTCTCCAGGACACGTGGGCGTACATGCAGTGTGCCAACGGTGACAACTCCGACTCCGACTTCTTCGGCCTGAACTCTTATTCATGGTGTGGTGGTAGTGCCACCTTCGAGTCCGCTGGCTACGACACCTTGGTCGAGATGTTCAAATCTAGCAGCGTACCAGTCTTCTTCTCTGAATACGGCTGCAACGAAGTCCGTCCCCGTGTCTTCGACGAAGTTGCCGCCCTATACAGCGACAAGATGAAGGCGCTTTCCGGTGGTCTCGTCTATGAATACTCGCAGGAAGAGAACAACTACGGTCTCGCAACGGTCAACAGCAACGGCACCGTCACTCTCCTTGCCGACTACGACAACCTGCAGAAGCAGTACGGCAAGCTCGACATGGCTAAGCTCCAGTCCGCCGATGCCTCGCAAACGTCCGTTACGGCTCCCAAGTGTGATGCTAAGCTCATCACCAACTCAGCCTTCGACTCCAACTTCACCATCCCCGCCGTTTGCCCCGAATGTGACGCCCTCATCAAGAACGGAATCGAGAACCCAGCCAAGGGAAAGATGGTGGAGGTCAAGGACACAAAATCACCAAAGGCATGCTATGGTTCAAAGGGCGGCGAAGTCAAAGACTTGGAGTTGAAGATCGTGTCTAATGACCAGAAGATTAGCAACCCCACTTCCAACACCCCTTCATCAAGCACGCCCACTTCATCAGGCAAACCTACCGCATCAGGCAAATCGACACCATCAAGCATCCCTTCTGCATCAGGCATTCCCATCTCATCGAACACGACGACAAACGCAACCGCCCCGTACCCATTGACCAACGCTACGACTCCAAGCAACGGGACTGCCAGCCCACCCTTCGCAAACACCACCAAGCCTTTGACCAACGTTACCGCGCCGCAGGTGTCGAGCCCAGCAACAACGGGTTCCATCGGTTCGGGCATCTCGACCAACCAACCGTCGGCGGCCCCTGCATCCTCACCTCAACCGGAGTCGAGAGCTGTTGGTAAGCTTGCCAGCAGCTGGGGGTTGATCGCTGGCTTGGCTTTCGCCGTCTTGATGTTGTAAGTCGGGCAGGTGAAGCGGTGTGTGTTATTGTTTCATGTTCAGTTTCGGGTACGACGTCGTCGACAGCCGCAGTAATGCCAGGTGTTTGAAAGAAATAGACGACCATCACGCATAGAGCAGGGCATGGGAACGAATGACGTCGTATGAGCTGCTTTTTAGAGAGGTGCTTGATCGGCTTTTGGCCCTTTGTGCGGTTTGGGAGGTCGTTTTGGCGGCGCGTATGAACGGGCTACATGTGGCAAATTGAGAGAGTAGGGTCTGGTCATGAAACTGTTCGCGCAGTAGTTCTGCCTGCATTGATTGCGTCTTCGATTCTCTGTGGATACATTGATATACCCTTATTTTTGCATTTCGTCTTCCGCCTCGAAACGCTTTTTCATCTCGTCATGTTCCTGTTCCACTTCATTTTCCTGCTTTCCGCATATGGTACATGTCCAACTGCATGTAGCATATTTCCATGTTTAGATGATAGATTGAAAACGAGCCATAGAATGAAAAAGTATACTCCTGGTAGCGTTACGATTGCAATCAGTGCTTGTCCAATGACCAATCCTTGTAGGACCATTTCTCCGTGAGGGTGACCTTTCTCTTCTTCGCGTACGGAATTTGGCGGCGTGCCTCCACCTTGCCACGGATCATCATACTTCGCATGCGGTCTTTGAGGAGGTTGCCTTCTGGCTTAAGACGGCGAAGGGAGTCTTGGAGCTCGTCGGGAAGAACGACTTCAAGAGGAGCTTCGGGGACACTTTGCTGCTGTCAGTACTAATTCACAACTGAAAAGCGAGGAAACTTACAAGTGTTTTCCGAAGCGCTTCTTGCGTAACTCTTCATCGCCATCGTCGGATACTGGGTCCTCTTTTGGCAGCAGGGCCAACTGGCGGTCCATATCCGCCCGAGCCTTCTCCTTCTCTTGCACAGACTTCATGAGCTCCTTGACACGCTGTAGTTGCTGTTCCTTTGCCTTTGTCCTCGCCTCGTGCTTCACCAGAGCTTCGGCAGCCTTCCTTCTCTTGATCTTATTTCGTTGAGCTGGTGTCTTGCGCTCGGGTCTCTTCGTCTTCAGTTTGGTGTCCTCGCCGTCGCTGAAACCTTCCCACTCGCTCTCCCAAGCGCTCTCGTTCGCATCCGAGTCTGATTCTGAATCGGGTTCTGCCAGTGCGCGCTCCATGCGTTCAGCCTCTTCCTGTGCCTCCTGTAGCCTCTTCTTCTCCATCTCTACGGCCTTGTCGCCTTCTCGAGCGAGGATCTCCTGCCAGTCGTTGAAATTGGGGTTGTAACTCTTGCCAGCCTCCGGTTTACGAACCGCCGGAATAGTCTTGCCGCTCTTGAGTAGTGATAGCGGTGCTTGCTTCATTGTGACAGGCTCCCTCGTCGCCTTCTTCTCTTCCAGGAAATCGAATCTGGGGTCCTTCTTGATCTCGTGCACAGCCCATGGGTCGTGGTCTACGGTGCTGGCCGTCTCGACGACATTCTTCTGCACCTGGTCGCCTCCGTATGCAATTGCCCTGAGTCGGTCGTAGTCCTTGCTCGATACCTTTGGCTTCTTCCGTTTCTTCTCCTCGGCAAAATCTGAGAGGCGCTTTCGCGAGGATACGGCAGGGACGGCGGAGCGCTTGGCGAGGATCTCGTCGACCTTGAGTGGCTTGGAGCGTTTGCTGATTTGTTTTTGGATGTCGGCATCGCCCGCGGTATCGACGGCGAAGAGTTGGTCCGATGTCTTTTCCGCAACGATTCCACTACGGAGCTTCAGCTTCAGCAATTGCCTGACAGTATAGAACGAGGCCATCCTACCCTTCCGCTATCTGTTCCCGCACCTCGTCGAGCCCAGACTGGATTTGCGTAACGTCGACATTCTTGCGCCAGGCCTTCTTGCCCTTGCGGCTGGGCTGCTTATACTGGACCGGGGCAGACTCTAGGCTGGCCATGGCTGTCGTGGTATCGAATTGCTCGTAGTTGTTGAATTCGTTCACCTTTTCCTGCTTTTCTGAATTTTCCGATTTCTATCGTCGACTGTGCTGGGCTGGAAAAGTTCGAAAGGCGGCTGGGCAGGGTCCAACTATCGCTAAACCGGGGTTGGCGTCTTGGCGCAGTGGTCCCGCCGCAGTGCCAGTCGGTCGCATCAGTCACAGTCGCAGTCGCCGTTCGCCGTCACTTTGTCTTGTGAGGCTTCGGATATCGTAGCAGCTGCTCTACTAAGCGTCTCCTATTCACACAGTTACGCCACGCCCATTCCCGCCACTCCATCACTACATACCATCCCTATCCCCACGACATCTCTTTCCCCCCTGTCCTTCGCTTCTTTCTTCTCTTCTACTTCTTCTTCGTCTCTCCTCCACAGTGCGAACAGGTCTCCGGTACAGGCACATCACAATGGCGCAGTCCGGTTATTCAAACCCGTTGAAGAAGTTCAAGCAAGTCTGGCCCTGGTCGCAAAGGGGATTGGATACGGATACTGATTGCTTGTAGATTGGTGTTTTTGGGCGAGCAGAGCGGTATGCACATCCAGACGTATCCGGGCTGAATTAAAAAATATATACAAAAAAAGAGCGCAGAGTGTACTGACGCCGGCCACAGTGGGCAAGACCTCTTTGATCACACGGTTCATGTATGATTCATTCGACTACACCTACCAAGCAACCATCGGCATAGACTTTTTGTCAAAGGTGTGCCCTGTCGCTTCTCCCGCAGCAATAGCCCAGCCATCTCACTATTCCTAGACAATGTACCTGGAAGACCGGACAGTCCGCCTCCAACTGTGGGACACGGCTGGCCAGGAACGTTTCCGCTCTCTCATCCCCTCGTACATCCGCGACTCCTCCGTAGCCGTTGTCGTGTACGACATCACCAACAAGAAGACGTTTGAAAACACGCGCAAGTGGGTGGATGATGTAAGGGGGGAGCGAGGCAACGACGTCATCATTGTCTTGGTCGGCAACAAGACGGACTTGAACGACAAAAGAGAGGTCACGACACAGCAGGGCGAAGATGAAGCTAAGAAGAACAACCTCATGTTCATAGAGACTAGTGCAAAGGTAGGACACAATGTGAAGACGCTGTTCAAGAGGATCGCGCAGGCACTGCCCGGCATGGAGGGAGAGGGGCAGCAAGGCCAAAGTCAGAGTAAGTTGCTTCGTGGGGACCTGCGTCGGGAGAGGAGGCTGACAGCTACGCAGTGATCGACGTCAACATCAACCCAGCCCAGCCCCAGGAGAACAACAACTGCGCATGTTAGTGACAGATTCAATTTGCTCGATGGCATCACCCTTCACTTAGACTTTTGTTGTAATTACCCGGATAATTTTGGCATTTGCGGAATGGCTTTGTGAGCAAGGCGTTTGGGCATGGTGCATGACAGTCGTCCGAGGGAGCTAGTAATCTGTAGTATACCAATTGTCGAGTCACTCTTCAACTGCGTGTTTGGTACGAGGTTTGATATGTATGGAGGGGAAGTCAAGACATGGACCGTACCCTCAATGCTGCCTGATTCCAACTTGCAGGAAAGAGAACCTCGGCCGAAAAACGTCCCTGGCTCCCATCGACGCTGAATATTATGCCCCTTCCCAGAAACGCCGGCCTACATAACTCGGACCTGACCAATGTTCGTTTTACATGTACAAGAATATTACAGTGAGTTGTGAGCGTGCGTAATGGTGGCTTTGGCCGTACGCGATGCTTCCGAGGAGAAGTGGGATGTGCACGGGAGAGTCTACTCAATTCCGCCCGCCGAGCCAGCCTCAGAGGGTGCTTTACTGCCGCCAACGGGGATGCTCGTGTCAATAGCGATCATCTCGGCGAGGATGTCGAGGACAGGCTGAAGCTGGTCAGCAAACTTGGGGAGCGTGTTTTGGGGGCAGGATCAGTAATTACCTTGGGAACCGTCTTGTCGTAGATGTTGATCAGCTCTCTGGGGTTCGGGTAGACCTTCAATGCGCGGTAGAAGCAGAGGGCGGCCTCTATGGAATCGGAGCCTACAACGGCGTCAGTAGACAGACATATACATGGCATTACAGGGTTCAGTACCAGCCTGGCACATGCCCTCGCCCTGGGCAACCTCCTGCATGAAGTAGGCCTCGACCTCGTCGGGATCCTTGGGGTATCCCTCTTGGTTCGCGCGCTCGACCGCCAGCCTGATGGACTTCTTCTGCTCCTTGCCCTGGGCATCAGCCTCCTCCTTGGCAGCGCGCGCCTGTTTCTTCGAGTCGCGCTTGAGCTGCTTGCGGAACTCGGGGTCGTTGCGCCGCCGGTGGTCGAAGTAGATGGCGTATGCGACGAAGCTGGCGGCGATGGTGCCGACGCTGATGGCGGCAATGGTAGTGGGCCTCAGCGAGGAGGACGACATGTTGGCAGAGGCTGTGAGGTCCGGCACTGGGGAGGGGCGATGGGGCAACTGGACGATGAAGGGCGATTACTAGATGGGAGAGGAAAATGAGAATGGGGTTGGTGAACTTTTTTGGAGCAGGGAAAGGTCAGCCAAGTCTTATCTAGGTAGTTAAGTAGGTGGTACGTGCGGGATCGGCCGTCTAGGGTCAATACGAGGTACTTTGTAGTTACTGTCCTTCGTAAGCTATCTAGATACATTTGTCTTCGAAGAGGTACCTAGACAATCGCTAGATAGATGATACGCAAGTCGTGTCCGCAGTCCGCCATCATATCAACCGTTACAACAACACTCAGTCCCCCCCCTCTGCTGCCTCCTACTGCCTTCTACTCCCCTCTATCCACCCTTTAGGCCAGACGCATCGCGCCCGTTGCACCCGTCGAGCACATGTCGGACGACCGCGAGAGAAAGGGCATATCGCTCCGCAAGAGCAAGAAGAAGCCCGGCAAGCAGGCAAAGAGCTCCAAGAATGCCCCCCAAATCAGTGCCCCCCTTCAGATCAGCGGTCCTAGGCCTCAGGGCCTCGGGGCGGCAACCCTCTCGAGCTCCGGCCGCCCCTCGCAAGAGTCGAATCGATCAGGCCCCAGACCCGATGCGCCGCCGCCCAGAGAACGACCCTCCCGCAACAACACCACAGCAGAGCTGGTCAAGAAGCGGTACTCGGCGAAGATTACCCAGCTGCCGTCCGACTTCCCTGGCAATGGCGCCCCTTTGCCCGCCCTGCCCGCCCTGCCGACGCAGTACATGCAGCAGCAACCTCCGCCCTCCAGGGACGGCCGACCCCCAGGGAGCTCAGATGTCCGCCGTGCAAAGCCTGATATGCGTATGCTGCAGGACCCCAACCTGCGGCCCGATCAATGTGAGCCCCCGTACGCCGTCTGCATGTCGACACACTGACCAAGCGTGAAGTTGTGAGCAAGGCCATCGCAGACATGTCCGAGGGCGACATTCGCCAGTACCAGGAAGACCTCCGCAAAGCCAAGAACCGCACCTCGATGGAGCTCCAGCATAATGTCTACCAGAACCGCACCCAGTTCATCAAGATCAGCAAGGAGGCCGAGAAGCTCAAGGGCGAGATGCGTACCCTCAAGCAGCTCATGTCTGAATTGACCACCACCCTCGGTCAGACCACGTCCGCCGCAGCCCAGAACGGGGATGCCATCACGGCGCGAAAGGCTGCGAACCGAAGCTCGGTCGCCAACCTGGAAGCGCTTTGGAACACTCAGTTGCACCAGCTCTGGAAGCGCATCGAAGGCTCGCAGAAATATCTTCCCGCAATCCCGGGACGGCATGTGGTTTGGGAGTCCAGGAAGTGGGTTGAGCTGAATGCAGCGACCTGGAAAGCACGGCGGCGGGTGCACCTCATCCTGCTAAACGACCATTTCCTGGTCGGGACCGAGAAGAAGTCGCGCAACGAAGCTGGCCAAAGCCCCCAGGATAAACGATCCGCTTCTGAGTGGAGAGCTTCGCGGTGCTGGCCGTTGCAGGATGTGCAGATGGCCGATCTCTCGCCAAAGGCGAAGCCAGGTGGCCAGGAAGGCAAGGGTAGCACCACAAATGCAATCAACGTCAGGGTCGGCAGCGAATCCTTTACCTATGCTGCCTACCCCGGTGAAGAGCAGAACAAAATTCAGCTTCTCTCAACCTATCGCAAGGCTGTGGAGGACCTGCGAAAAAGCCAGGAGGTCGAGCTCGAAGAACGGGGGAGAGCACAGGATTCGTACAACTACTTCGCTACTAGGGATCCAACCATTCTGAGTAAGACGGAGCTTATGGAGAGTTTGTCTGACAACGTCGCCAACAACCGATCCAGCATGTTCGTCGATATCGAAGGCAAGCAACAGAGTATTCGGTCAGTGGAGAGTCAGCTTGACGAATTGGACATCGACATTGCCTTGCAGAACTTTGAAAGCGCGGTAAAGAAAGTGGAGAATCTCAAAGCCCTGACCAAAAGCATCAGAGGCAACGCCATGGCGCAAGGCATCGTCACCTTCAAAGTCAACGAACGAGCTACCAAGCTTGCCAACGTTCTAATCAAACAGCTCATATCACAGAACAACTGGATCTCGTCGGTCAAACAAAACGTCACTTGGATAATGCGTCTTGGCTTCGAGGATCGAGCGCGAGAAGCCTATCTAGAGGCTCGCGGGAACCTCATTAAAACACGATCACGGTGGGCTCCCCTACAACACCATCCTTGGTTTGCATCAAAGCTAACAAAATCTCAGTCAATGTACCTTCGAGGGCAACCTGGCCGACTATATCTTCCAAATCTCTTTCATCTACTTTACCATCATCAAGAATACCGTAGATATATATCAGAGATGTTTCTCGCAGATCCTTATGTCTGCGTGCGTCAAGTGGGCAAAAGAGCACGTGGATGCTTTCAACACGCTATTGAAAAGGCAACTCAGTAGCGTGGACGAAAGCAGTCCTGTATGGAAAGAGTGCATGGACCAAGCGCGGGAGCATGCTACAATGTTAAAAGAGGTTGGATTGGACTTCTTAGAGCTAATAGGAAAGGGCTTCAACGAGGAAGAACACAAGCCAGTAGGTCTGGGTGTAAGCACCTAAGTTTTATACGTTGGTTAGGATAATTGATCCTCAACTAGTTGGACACTGTATTTCTAGGGCAGACGTCGAGCGCTCCGCACTTGTAAGCATTATACCTTTTATCTATCAGTTTATTACCAAATTTTACAAAACTTTGTCAGGTTTGTTGCACATGCAGGTGATCAAGTTTCAGGCCTTAGTCTTGATTTCTTCTCTCACCTTCCTGGTCCCTGGTGCCTGCAGCTACATGCCAAGAAATGATATCTCGTCGCCCTCACCTTCACCTTCACTTTGCTCAGCCACTAGTGTATCTTTCGAAATATAAAGCTATTCGCCTCCTCTCCAACACACTTTACACACCCACTCCCCTCTGCTCGTGCTCGCCTTGAACTCGGCAGCTTCACACTATTTCGCCTCTTGAGCCAACAGTGACGCCAACAACAAAATGCCTACCGAAGAAGAGAATACCCAGTTCCTGTACCTGGTGCTCACCTATGGCGGTCAGCCCACTGTAAGTCTCCTACGCAAACAGAGATTCTACCCATCACTTTCTATAGGTGAACGCGGCAAAGCACTGCCACGGTTGGATTCAAGTCTCGCTAATTCAATAATAGCTCGATATGACCGCTATAGCCAAAGAACTGGGTCTCAACATTGGCGCAGCCTCCAAGCGCTGGTCCCGCCTTCAGAAGGCTATCAAAGATGGTGGGGCCCTGGGTCCGAGTGCGTACGAGTTTCTCTGGTTAGCTGTCAAGCATAGCCCCAGGAACAAGGTAAGATCCCTCCCTCATATGTCGTCCCAAAAGCATGATATAGAACGTCGGCGACTGATAGAATATCATGAATCGAGAGTTTTGAACATGCTGCTAGATGACATGCTGACTTGGGTAATAGGCAATCAATTGGAAGGATATTGCAATCCAGTGCAACACCACCCCAGGCGCCGCCTCTAAACGCTATTCCCGCATGAAACAAGCCTTCGAGAAGGGCGTACCTGCTCCTGGCTCCGGAGGTAATGCCTCGAAGACCAAACCCACCAACGCTACCAATACCTCGGACACAGCAACGGCTACTCCGACCTCGACCCCGAAACGCAAGCGCGGAGAGACGAGCAGTGCTAGGAAGAAGACCCCTCAAGCTAATGTGAAGTACGAGCCGGATTCCGATGCCGGTGAGTGGTCTGAGGAGGAATATACACCCACGAAGAAGGCCAGGGCCGGCAAGGCAGTGCCAAAAGCTACCCCGACGTCAAGAAGGAATAAGGCGGAGCCTGCCATCAAACAGAAAGTGGTTCCGGAAATTGGTGCATCCTTCCCTCCGCAGCTTTACACCATGCACAAGAACCAGGGGACTCTTTCCATCAACCCTACTGAAGCGGCCACGGATATCAATTACAATCCAGATACTCCTAATATCAAGTTCTTTGAAGCTAGCGAGTACATGAGCGAGGCTATGAGTGAGGAGGATGCTGTCACGCAAGAGAGTGAGTTACGGGCTTGCCAGGGCTGCGAGTGTCTGGTCCAAATGCTGGCTCGAGGATTGGCTAACGCTACGGGTACAGGGGTGAGCAAGTGGCTAGATGCTTCAGCTACAGGCGGCGACGATGATTATATCTGAAAGGATCACATGGATGAGAGAAGATGGTGACGGTGATGGGGATGAATGGATATGGGCTGGGATGGGGATGGTTGGACCAGGATCCATCACCAGTCATGATTTTTGCCATACTTTCCACAGCTCGAAAATGGAAAGTAGAGCTAGGCTTTGGCAATAGTTGGGGATGTATACTTTTTGCGGACGATCCTGGTCTATTGGGTATGGTTTTGACCAGCCTACATGCAGATCTTGGTTCTCGGCCTGAAGGCCATGTTCATAGAGATTGAGTTGGGAAGGGCTTGGATCAGAAAGCTTCCCTAGTTTTCTATGACCGGGTATTTTGATTCAGGTCTCTTACGATAGAGAAAAACCAATTGACTCAATCATATGTCCTCACGCTACCAAGTACCCAAGCTCTTTTTTCTTGAGAAGCATTTCACGGTTTCAAAAGCAGCTTACCCATCGTGGTCCTACTCTCAATATCCTTGGTGGCCCTCACAACATCCTTGAGCGGATAAACATCATGAATCCGAACGTTCAATCCGTCCTTCTCAATGAACTTCCACAACTCAGCAGTATGCTGCATCCATTCACCGCGCGTCATGACATATTTCATCAACGTAGGACGCAGCAACTTGACGTTATTCGCAGCAAGACGGCTACACGATGTCAACTCTCGCTCTCCAAAAGGGGCAAGGAATCGTCCAACATACCCAATCGAAAAGCCAACAACAGGCCCAGAAGCATTCCCAAAAGACACCATGGTCCCCTTCCTCCTCACCACAGCCAACGAGCTATCAAACGTAGCTTTCCCCACCGAATCGAACACAGCATGAACGCCTTCTCCCCCAGTAATGTCGAGCACCTCCTTTACAAACTTCTCCCTATCATCCTCGTGATACTCGACGAGAAATTCCGCCCCATTCTCCTTGGCCAGCTGTCTCTTCTCCTCCGAACTAGCCGTCGCAATCGTCCTCGCTCCAATCGCCTTCAACAATTGACAAAGCCAGAGCCCCACACCGCCCGCAGCAGCAGTCACAAGGATCCAATCACCCTTTTGCACGGGATACGATTCACGGATGAGCGTCACAGCGGTCAGGGCCTGCACGAGAGAGGCAGCAGCCGTCTTGGTGGAAATCGAGTCCGGAATCGGGACGACGGCTTTTGAGGCAACGGATACGTATTCTGCATAGGCAGAGGGGCCCTTGTAGGCGACGCGGGTGCCGGGTTTGAGGTCAGAGGGTGCGTTGGGGCCAAGTGCGGCGACGGTACCGGAGCCTTCTTCTCCTAGGATGTAGGGGAAAGATGAGGGTTTGTAGATGCCGGAGCGAAAGTAGCTGATTGCATGTTAGTTTTTAGTATTTGTTTCTAAATCCCAGAGCGTGACGATCATGTATATAGGAGCCAGACTTTCAACGATATGCGACCATGGCTTCCATTGGCGTTGGAAAAGTGGGAAAACACGGTTGAGAAATGCAAGATAGACAGTTTGATAGTAATAGCTTACGTGTCAATGTAGTTAATTCCGATGAACTCGTTTTTGACAAGGACCTCGCCATCCTTGGGTTCTGGCACAGGGATATCTTCTTTATACTGAAGAACTTCAATTCCTCCTGTCTTCTCAATCCACACACCCTTCATCGTCTTCGGCAAACTAGCCATGGTTCTAAAGCTCTCCAAATTACCAGCAAACCTGAAGCTCTGGGTAGGTCGAAGATGCGCGCTCGATGAAGCTAGCCGTGCAGTTGCGGCGGAGGGCGTGGTGATGGTGGTGGTGGTGGTGATGCGTCGAGCGAAGTGATGGAGAAGCGGCATGCAGATATGCGAAAGGAAGAAAAAGGGACATTCAACAAGAAAAAGAATTCAGAATGATTCCACAAAAGTTCGAAGTACATGTCAAAGGGCGCGTTGATGATAAATACTTCGTACAACCCCACTTCATTATACAGGGGTTCACCACATCAGCTTCGCAAGTAACTGTTTGAACCGTTCTTCTAGACCTATTATCTCATAGTCAAGATTGCCCTGCGACGTTGATTCGTCAAATCCCAGGGGTTTAGCATAGTTCAGTACGAGTCGACGCGCACGTCATTCCGAAGCGTTCGGGATTACTACATCTATACTTGTAAGTGCTGTTGGAGGGGCACGTGAGGGGTAATGTTAGAATCAACGACAATGAGCGAAGGCCCATTTCTTTGACAACCACCAATCAGAAAGGAGGAAAAGACCCGCAGATATCAAGAGATGGTGTATAAGCAGCACCAGAGGAATGAGCGTCAAGTATCAAAGTCTATTTCGGTAGGGCATCCATCCATAGTAACACAAATCATCGCAGAACAAGATAAAAGTAGAAAACAATCCTAACACTGAAAATACAAGATCGAAATGTCTCATATAAGACATCATTCGTGATTAGCCCATCCATTGCCACGCCAGCCAAATAGAAACTTCTCGTAACGGCGGCAAACTGATCTACGAAGTACATGCAAGCATGTAGGGGTATACAACGGACCCGTAGCCACTCCATCCAGACCAACGCCAGTTTGTAAAGCAAAAGGAGTAACAGAAAAAGCAAAAGGAGTAACAGAAAAAGCAAAACCAAGCAAAGAACCAGGGTATGTGACTGACTCGACAACGCCTTCGACGCACTCTAAGTAGTGCAAGTACAGAAATGGCCCTATCAGCTGAAACTGATGGATGATGCGTAAAGCCGCGCTCATAGTCGATTACTCCGCGCGAGCAGCGTACTCGTGATCAGGGCCGTCAAACTTGCCGTGAAGACGGACGCGGTAGAGGCAAGTCTGGTCCGCGCCCCAGTTCTCAGTGACGCGCACAATAGCTTCGTCAATAGGGATAGAGGTCTGAGCCTGAAGATCAAAAGTCTGGACATGATTGGTACCGAAGATGTCGTACTTCATGGACCCAAGACAAACCCAGCCGTCGGGCATATTGTCCCTCTCTTCGCAGTCGCCAGAATATGCATGGCTGTGAACAACAGGCTGGTTTGTATT
Source organism: Helminthosporium solani (assembly GCA_022560085.1). Classification (NCBI taxonomy): domain Eukaryota; kingdom Fungi; phylum Ascomycota; class Dothideomycetes; order Pleosporales; family Massarinaceae; genus Helminthosporium; species Helminthosporium solani. The sequence continues at coordinate 194,309 of JAFISD010000019.1, read as the reverse complement.
GACCCAGAGCTCGACGTTCTTGGGTGCGCTGGCAATGTTCTTGCCTGGCGTCATTGCCATTGGAATATGTTCGATGGTGAGCTGGTCCGGGAAAATACGGGACCCGAGATTGATAGCGAGCTGGGTCATTCCTCGTTTAGAAGTGCTGGGCGCTGCGCACCAACAATCACCAACTTCTTCCCATTTTTCGAGTGCAAGGGCAGGGGGTCGGCGGTCAGGAAGGGCTAAGAAAGTGCGGCCGATTCGAGCGAGCCAGGTAGGATCTTCGACGACGGTGGGAGATGAGATTCGGGTGTTGATGAAAGCACCAAGACCGGGCGAAAAGTAGTTCGGTTTCTTTAGCGTGAGCTCCATGTTGACAACCAGGTTGGTCATTGCGAGGGATTGAAGGTGGACCCGGTCCATAAGGGGTTGCTTTGACCCTCTACCAACGGCTTTCTTGACCTCTTCTTTCATACTTTTGGTCACTTCCATGATCCTCTGGTCGACCAATTTCGAATGCCTCTTCCAGTTCTTCTCCATTGTGTCAAGGAACTCGGCTCGACCGACAATGTGTGGATATGCCCTTGACGGATCAAATGACTTTTGAAGTATCTCTGCGACTTTTGCGTCATTCTGTTTTAGAAAGGCTTCCCAGTCTTTGTTCGCGTTTCCAGATACTCCTTCAGATTTCATCTTGCTGGCTAAGGCATTCCAAAAATCGTCGGGAATCTTGTAGGAACCATCCGCATTCTTAGTAACGACTACGAAGTCGTGAAGTTGATCATTTAGCTGAAAGACGGTGTCGCGAACAGCGCTAATGTCGTTTTCGAGCCGTTGGTGGCCCTTCCGTATCCAGTCCACCATGCTATCTCGGGTAGGGTCATAGCGAAAATGGTCCTCCCGAGGTGGGGACGTAAGATTGCTGAAACCGGTCTTGATAGCGTCGATGGTCTTGGGTTGGGATAGAATCAATCCAAGGAACAACATGAGTAAGCCACCCAACGCGTAGTACAACCGATCTGTCTTGAACCATGGTAGGCCTTTGAATTCTTCTACAGCTTCGGGGGCTAGAGCAGCAGGACGAACGGAGTACGGGTGTCCGACGTTGTTTGGCGTAGGACGAGGCTCGAATCGGGGCGGTGGCCTAGCAATAAATCGAGTGGGAGCTGGAGCTGGGGCAAGCGGAGCAACCCTGGGACGGCCTCCCGGTGGAACGAGAGGGCGCACTATAGCCGCCTCACGCATCATGCCGAAAGACTTGGAGGTGTTGGCGACTGATTGTTCTTCTTCTTCTTCTTCTTCTTCTTCTTCTTCTTCTTCCTCTTCCTCTTCCTCGTCTTCTTCTCCTTTGTCGTCATCATCATCACTCAGTTCGTCTGGTGGGTCCTCACTAGCGTAGTCTTGGACGGATGAGCTCCTAGATCCATTAGACTTCTCCGAAAACAGAGCGCCGCTCATGAGATAATTCTCTGCTCCTCTAGCAACAGCTGCGCCTCGCTGGCTGTCGAAAGCCTGAGCGAACCCAGTGACAGGGACGCTCAGCTCTTCGACGGCGACGATGCGGCCACTGGCGCCATAAGCGGTTGATTGACGAGCATTGAGCTTGGGCAGGGCGCTCTTGCGTGCGCTGGGAGTCGCTGGATTTCCCGAAGCGCTGGCAGCAGCAGATTGAGATGCAATGGATCGCGCGACGGTGGAGGCACGCGCTGAGCGACGCGGTGTTGGATTAGCTTGCTGGTTGGTCGATCGCGCCATAGTGAAGTAGTGGTAGCGTCAGGATGTGTAAGGCGGCCTCGTGACACGGGAGATGAGGTTTCTAGGCTCTGAGTATGAGAGGATGGTCTTTGCCAGTTTCTGAGAGTACGATGTGAAGAAGAAAAGACGGAGATGGTGTTTGGGGGAGGAAGTGAGGGGCTATGAGAAGAGTATTTCTGTGAAAATAGTTTTTGATATTGTGCTTGCGGTACAGTAACTTTGGTGAAGCTCAAGCAGAAAAGTGGGGCGTGTATTCGTGAACAGAAAGACAATAGATACAAAAGAGGCAAGTAGTGCACTTTTGGCGCAGTTCACGACAGGGGTTAGGGCATCTCTTTCACTCACCTCCTTCAATGTCCACTTGGATGACTTCACGCGGTATCGGCCCTATAGACACTCCAAAGCGTTCTAGCAGAAGTCGACCTCTTCAATGAGCGCCCTCGGGACGGGAAAGGGCCGTTGCAGGCAAACAAACACGGGGAACAAAAGGTCTGGGAGCTTAACGCGTCGAGTACTGCAGCCGCGGCGCGACTATGGCGGACCCAGGAAAGTCGAAAGTTGCTTGCAATATCTGACGATGCAGTCAAGGCGCATCTTCTAACCGCAGGGTCTGGCGATGCCAACGCGTGATGACGGAGTGCTTGTGAAAGAGAGCAGTTCGAGATGAACGCCTTGTCGCGTCGTCGACAATAGCGTATGCGGCGCGCCCAATGCAGGCATCTTAGCGAGGGCGGGGAATGTGGGCAGAATAGTTAGGCGAGGGTGCGGAATGAAGATGCGGCGTTTGCGTGCCAGGCGAGAGAAGAAGAATGAAAAAGAATGAGAACAACTAGATCTTTGCAGAGTGTAGATAGGACTTGGAGTGCAGGCAGGAAGGACTGAATGTGGGACTGGCGGCTTTAAAGCAAGCCAATCCGAGCTATGCGGAGCCTGCAAGGGTTCCTTCACCAACAAGCCGTGTGCATACAGCATATGGAGGTGGGAGGATTACTTTGCACTGGAGGGCAAATGAGCAGGATGGGTACTTGGGTGCTTGGGTAGCTTCAACAGAGTTCGAGACTTGTCAGACTACTCTGCAGCAAAAGCAAGTAGATCAGATGACCAGCCGCTTCCAGTACATAGCATCAAGCCTGAACTATCTTTTCTATGCTCGTCACACTAGAGATGTCTTGAGTTCCCAAGTGAGGGGTTTTCCGGTTTGTTCAACGATGGCTTTTGTGTACGGTGATATTGACCCTGTCAACAACTATCGAAAGGGCGGCGTCTGAACTGGGCTATCTACAGGGAACTTGAGGCTCAACCTGGCGTACCTTGCATGGACGAACCTTATAAGAAGTCGTACATGTACTCATTGAATTCATCTAGGTGTTGCAGCGAATACATCCTACCCGTTCAGCACTCCACACATGACCATGAAATGCATGAGAATTCTCGCAGGACCCGTATCCATAATCTAAGCATAATCACATGGCTCGACGCAAATATCTTCCAATAAATGACCACTCTTCTATTAGAGGCACTCTGATCGATTGAAGGGCAGAAGGAATGTTATGCGGCTTGTCCCGATTCCGTTAGCTATCCGACACACCGCCCCGCAGAAGGTGGGCGGGCGTGCGGGCTTATTATTAGTTGTACCATCAGCAGTCTCCATAACACATACACTATCGTGACCTCGCTCCAACCCTCCAATTGGCATCCCTAACAGCATCTACACCTTATACACTCTCCTCTCTCACATAATAGTCTGCTCATAGCATTCAAGATGGTGGTCGGCTCAGTTCTCGTCACAGGGTAAATATTGACACTTGCCCCACCATGCCCCGCCATGCGAATCAACATGCTGACGACGAAGCAGTGGAACAGGATACATCGGCTCCTTCACGGCGCTTGCGCTACTGGATGCCGACTACAAAGTTGTCATCGTCGACAACTTGTACAATTCGTCCAAGGAGGTGTTGAACCGAATCGAACTAATCTGTGGCAAGAAGCCAATCTTCTATGAAGCCGACATAACAGATGAAGCTGCGCTTGACAAGATCTTCACCGAGAACCCTGACATCGACAACGTGATTCATTTTGGTGCGCTGAAGGTACCTACCCTCTCGTACATTAATCGATGGCCCCCAGAGAGACAACATGCAACTAATACGAATACGAACAGGCCGTTGGCGAATCTAGCGAAATCCCCCTCGAATACTACCGTGTCAACGTCGGAGGCTCCATCTCCCTCCTACGCTCCATGACCAAGCATAATGTAACCAACATTGTCTTCTCGTCCTCGGCCACCGTCTACGGTGACGCAACTCGGTTCGAGAACATGATCCCCATCCCCGAGCACTGCCCTATCGGACCTACAAATCCCTACGGACGTACCAAGTCGACCGTCGAGGCCATCATCACAGACCACATCGAAGCACAGCGCAACAATGCGAAGAAGAGTGGGGCGACTGGAGGTGAAAAGTGGAACGCAGCGTTGCTGAGGTACTTCAACCCTAGTGGAGCGCATCCAAGTGGTGTCATGGGAGAGAATCCATTGGGTGTGCCATATAATCTGCTCCCTTTGCTGGCGCAGGTTGCCATTGGAAAGAGGGAAGAATTGCTCGTATTTGGAGACGGTAAAAGCCAATCTCCAAGAAGTATTGAGATTTATGAAGTTAACGTTCCCAGACTATGCCTCCAAAGACGGAACTGCAATCCGTGACTACATCCATGTCCTTGATCTCGCGCGCGGCCACCTCGTCGCCCTAAACTACCTCCGTGAGAAGCAACCCGGTGTCAAAGCTTGGAACCTGGGATCCGGTCGTGGTTCCACTGTTTTTGAGATGGTGAAAGCATTTTCCCATGTCGTCGGTCGCGATCTTCCATACAAGGTCGCCCCGCGTAGAGCGGGAGATGTTTTGGACCTGACGGCCAACCCGACTCTGGCAAACAAGGAGCTGAACTGGAAGACAGAATTGACCCTGGAAGATGCTTGTGCGGACCTGTGGAAGTGGACGGAGAACAATCCCGAGGGCTATAACCAGCAGCCGCCGAAGGAGTTTGTGGAGGCTTTGCAGAAGAAAGCATGAATAGTGCAAATGAACAGGCATGTGTGATGTGACGATTTGGTGTGCTTCAATATTCTGAGATTTTGGAATGCGGAGTAGATTGCTTAAACAACAGATAGAGTATCAAAAATGGTAGCATTCTTGGTATGGGGCGTGAACATGTCGATTGACTGGTTCGATTTTTGGAATACGATTTTACCTTTCAGCACCCGTGTTCACTATAGACTATTGATCTTTGTTCAAGACTGCAGTCGATGCTGTAATATCCAACACAGATTGAAGCAATCTTCTTGATTTACTGATAGGCGTGGTGGTGGCTGGCTGGCCGGCTGAAGCCTCAGGTCAGGTAACGCCGGGCATGCCATGTCGTACTTTTGCGTCTTGCCATACATCACCTTATCGCACCGTACCACCTTTGAGCGTAGTCACCGAGCAAAGACCGGCGGCCGTCTTAAGCTTAGCCACACCCGTCTTCTTATCCGGACCCTCTCCCGACAACTGCGGTACAGCCCCAACGTCGAATCCAACCTCCAATGAATCCGTTGTAGTAAATCCCGGCTGAATTGCCTCCCAAATCTTCTTCTTAGGGTTTAGCACAGCCTCTGGATCGCCCTCCCATCCCTCAAAGAACACGCGATCTCCAGCTTTCGAGTCTGCAGGCGGGTTCACAAGCTCGACGGGGCCGCCATGGCTGTCTTCTCCTTCGGCGACTCGTGGCGACGCAGCAAGAACCATGGCACATGATTTGATGCCGCGCATTGTGACAGGCTTGAGATTGCACACAGCGATGATCTTCCGGTTCTGCATCTCCTCGAGCGGGATGAGTCCGTTGAGACCTGAGCATACTGTTCGGACGACCTGTCCTTCGTATTCGGACGTGTTGTCGGTGCCAGGAGCGTCGCCGCAAGCAATGGTGCTCACGTAGAGTGAATCAGCGTTGGGATGCCTCTCGGCTTTGAGAATGTGGCCCACGCGGAGATCGATGAGGCAGGGTGACAGCGGCTTCTCGACAGGTGGTCTGGCAATTGTTAGTTAGGCATTGCAAATCGCTTGTCAGATTCGACTCACGCTTTCTGGGGCTTGGGCTGCTTTGGCTTCTTCTCCTTCTTTTGTGTGGGGGCACCCTCGGGGGCGCCAGCCTTCCCAGCTACGGTTGAGGCCACAGCATCCCCGGCAGCTTGCACCTTTTCCTTGATCTTTTCCTTCTTGCCCTTCTTGCCCTCGCCCTGTTCACCAGTGAGTGTGGTTGGTGTCGCGCCCGAAGCAGCGGCACTGGCAGCAGCAGCAGCAGCCTCTTTCTCCTTCTTCTTGCGCTCCTTCTCGGCCTTTGCATCGATCGGTTTGATCTTGAAGACGACGGTGTCCGGGTCGACATTGACCTTGTCGTCCAGCTTCAGACCAAACAGTGGGGAGTTTTGGACGAAATCGAGATGTCGGACAATGTGATGGTGACCCTGCTCTCCAGTTCTCTCCTCTGCACTCCACTTTGAGACGACAGGCGCAAGTTTCTGGTAGAGGGCGATATCTGCGACAGAAGGTTTGGCGCCCAGGACCGTGGTTCGGCTTGACAGGTGGGTGTTCAGCGTGGACAGCCTCTCAGAGGCCCTTGCAGCATCCTCACCGGGAGAAGCAATGTGGGACGCAGTGATGAGCCATTGACTGAGCTCAGCTTTCTCGGCGTCGGAGTAGGTGACGGAGGGGAAGAGGGCCTGGGAGGCTTTGACGGCGTCGGTTTCCGAGGACGCATTGTTCGGCGCGTGCGTCTTGAGGAAGGCGAGAAGGCTCTCGTTGACGGTGGAGCGGGCCATGGTGGGGAATCGAGGCCGAAAGAAATCTATCAACAGCGGCTGTAGCGGGGTAAAGAAGCTGGGTAGCAGCGTGTTTGGCGCGGGTGCAGTGGTGAACAGGCGTGTCGAGGCTGCTGCACCTGGGATTTGAGTTCTACGGCGGGGGACGGTCGTGTGTGGGAGAAGAAGAAGCCTGGCACGAGCTGGCCGAATTGCTAGTGGAGTGCGCCTATGCATGAGGCGAAACGTGACTCAATTAGGTAGATATCAAGGCAATGCCAAAATTCAATGAGGATACAGTCACGTGACAGCCCACGGCGATAGATGGATGTTTCGCACAGTGCAACGGACGCCATGGATAAAGTCGTTCCTCCGTCCATCTAAGCCCTATAGACGTATCTAGCTATTCGGTGGGATGATGAGACGATAAGATGAGTGGATGGCGAGGTGACGAGATGAGATAGATGCCGGGGACGATATATGGGTGTTTTGAGCGGCTGGATATACTCTTGCCGCCACCATCCATGTACTCTGTCTTTTTTTGGCGACTTTCTTTATCTCTGGACTCTCCGACCCAAATGGACGAAGTACTCTTGTGGACGTTCTACAGCGTCAGGTCGTTACGCTACTTGTTTGCTGCCTACTAAGAGAGTGTGAGCATTTCGTATACATAACTACCCCGCCACCCCGCGTCGCGTAACGATAGACACCTAAGTAGCACAGTAGATACCTAAGTACTGACTATATACCTTCGTAGTAAAGCTCCAGCGCTGCGCCCTTCCCCCCCCCACCAACCTCGAACCAGCACATTCCAATACAAGCCAGCACACAGACTCGTCACCATGGCTACTGCTATAGACTCGCCAGATGTACCTCTCTCGCGCAAGAGGTTCGTTCCTCTAGGTCTGTCACCACCACTCTTGAAGTCAATAGGATGAAATCAAATCCCGTCCTGGTCTGACTGACCCGTCTTGCTACATGTAGAGAACAACCCCGAGGTCATGACGTCCCTGGTCCACAACCTGGGCCTGTCCAAGCGGCTGGCATTCCACGATGTCTTCAGTATCGATGAGCCCGAGCTGCTTGCCTTTGTTCCGCGCCCTGCACATGCATTGGTGCTCATATTCCCCGTGAGCGAGACATACGAGAAGTTCCGCGTGCAGGAAGACAAAGACCGTCCTGAATACGATGGCCACGGTCCCGACGAGGATGTTATTTGGTACAAGCAGACTATTGGAAACGCTTGCGGGTTGATCGGTCTGCTCCACGGTGTGTCGAATGGCGTGGCACGCTCCTACGTTGGTGAGAGGTCCCCATGCACTTTGGAATTCATATGCCATTCCCTCCTGCGACACCTTCGTCACCACGGTAGCGAATACTTATCGCCGCTCTAGAACCTGGTTCAGGTCTGTCGAAACTGCTCAATGACGCCATCCCAATGAAGCCGGCTGAACGTGCGGGCCTGCTCTACGAGTCCGAAGCGCTTGAGACGGCTCACCAGAGCGCGGCTGCCGAAGGCGACACAGCCGCACCACCCGCCGATGACACTGTTGACCTACATTACGTCTGCTTCGTGAAATCCCAAAAGAATGACCTATGGGAAATGGATGGCAGGCGTAAAGGGCCTCTCAATCGTGGAACGCTTGCTCCTGACGAGGATGTTCTCAGCGAGAAAGCTCTAGAGTTGGGTGTCCGGAGCTTCCTGAAGCGCGAGGCTGCAGCGGGTGGAGGCGATCTTCGATTTTCCCTGATTGTCCTCGCCGAGTCGCTCGATTGAGCATGAAAGCTACATGGTGACCTTTTACGTGGCCGAGTGTGTCCAGTCCTCTACCACGGCGCTATACATGCTTTCTAGGCAAGACAGGGACAGGAGAAACCGGGTCAGGACTCTTGGCAACCGCACATGCGCATCTGCTTGACGCGCGCCAAAACGGCAATCATGTCTTAGTTGGCGGTAACTGGTTAGTCGAATGACAAAAGGTGGACCGTAAAGGTGTGGAAATGGACGAGTGAGTGGTGCGATGCTACCAACGCGCGGTTACCGACACAGCTCGACCGGAAGACCAAGGACACATGCAAAATAACATCAATTATAACAACTTGCACTTTTTATGTTCTTCTTGTACTTGTCTTTTCCTGTCGAAACCCATGCTAGTTGATTCCAGTCGCCTTTTGTGTCAAGAAGGAACACTGCTGAGTGGTTCGTCAACTACCATCCCTTTATGTCTGACCTGTTTCCAGCAACCCCACTCTCAATAACATCTTTTGACTAACAATCTTTAATCCACAGGAATTATTGCTACGGCTTAGTTCGTCCGAGACACAAACCGCCTTCGCACATCACTGACTGATAGGCACGATGTCGGCCTTTGGCCCTCAAGTAGCCATCATCACCTCGTGATATTCTTGGGGTCGTCTCCTTTCGAACACCTTTTCACGGCTTTTTGAAGATCTACCATCGAAACCTGACATCATGCTCAGTCTCATAGGGCGAAGTCGGTGGAGTTGGACTCGTTACATCCTCACATGTTTTGTCACGATTGGCATGCTTTTCTCAGGATCTGAATCTTCTCCGTTGCCTGATATGACTTACCAGAATGGCCCTTCTTCAACAAAGTTATACACTATTCGTAAAACGTGGATCGTACAGGTTGCAGCTGTGACTTGTGCAACAGTGAGCATGACCGCTTCCTTTATTACCTTCTACTGGTTTTGTCGGATGGACAAGTTATTCCGCCACAAGTATGCCATCCCTACGACGGAAGAATTATGTGAGAATATGGCTGACTGTTCGTAGGCTGATCATGCTGCTGATATTTGGAGATCTAACAAAAGCGTCTTGGTTGTTCCTGTTCGGAGTTGTGTCAATTGGCAGAGGCACCGTTTATACAAATTCAGCATTCTGCCAGGCGAGCGGCTTTCTTGTGCAGTACGGCACCGAAACAAGTGGTGAGCTTTTTTCTTCCTTGCAATCTGCCACATGCCAACGTCGGCTTTGCTAGACTACGCTGTACTCGTCATCGCCATACACAGTGCCATCCAGGTTTTTCGCCCGTCAAATACAATCCGTTCTGATGGTCTATACCCGTATCGATACGCCATCTACGTTGGAGCATTCACTTTTCCTGGTGCCATGGCGGGCTTGGCTTTTATCAACCCACATTGGGGTTATATGTCTCAAGGAGCATTCTGTACCCTTCCGATCCGGCCGTTCTGGTACCGCCTGGCATTAGCCTGGATCCCTCGCTACTGTATCGCAATAATAATTCTAGCCTTAGCGGTTGCTATCTATGCTCATGTTGGATTCGAGTTCCGCTCTCTCTCTGAAATGGTGCAAAGCACCAAATCCTCAGTCTCCGCTTCAACGCCGATGCCATTGACCAGGGGCCCGGAACACGATACTGCACCGATACCAGGGACTGTCGAGGATCAGCTGTTCCCTTCACCGGGAAGTTCACCAGTAGTGTCTATACTTGGGACTTCAAATCGTGCTTCCGCTGTACCATCAATCGGCTCAATTCCAAAAGAGAACGACACCATTAGCTCTGCCTCGGTTCATAGTGTATTGCAGCGGCAATACCCGAATAGCACGTACACAATCACACCTTCACTAACGTACGAACCAAGTCAGGTTGGCAAAATGCCCTCTAGAAAGCCCAGCCGCGATGATAGGGAAGGTTCGAATGGGAACCTATCTCCGCTGACTCACCATTCAACCACTCACGCCCAGCGCCAGCTCGCCAAACAGAGCGTACGCATCCACCGCCAATTGCGTCTCATGTTCATATATCCCATATTTTACATCGGTCAGTAGTACCAGATTCAAAACACACTGGACACATACACTGACGTCGTACACCACCATTTAGTCATGTGGCTGATTCCCTTGGTAAATCATTGCATGATGTACAACGATTTCCGGGCCGCTCATCCGCTCTACTGGCTCTCGCTCGTTGCGACAATCTGCACAACCTCAATGGGCGCGGTGGATTGCCTTATTTTTAGTCTGCGCGAACGTCCGTGGCGGCACATGCCGTCGTCGGATGGGACATTCGTTGGGTCCTTTGTCTGGTGGCATGATCCCTCTGTTTGTTGGGTTGGCGAAGCGATTGCTACGAGGCAGAATCGATCTGGGGGAACTCTGCGTCGTGCGGTCGTGGGGGTAAATCTTGATATGCCGCACTTGGGTGCTATGGAGTCGGTGTGGATGGGCAGTGGTACTCGGGCGGGTAGGAGTGTGAGAACTAGCGGGAGTAGTGATTATGCTAAGGTGCAGGTGGAAATGGCAAGAGTGAGGTTGGAGATGGAGAGGGAGGAGAGGAGAGGGGCTATTGGTGCGAGTGCGAGGTTGCGATTGGAAGCTACTGAGAGTTCAGGGGAGGGAACGAGAGGGCAGGGAGGAGCTGAGTGATATATGTGGAAGTGATCAGGTTAGACGGCATAGTGGGAGTGGCGTGTCCAAAGAGAGAGACGAGAATCGGTCAAGACTTTTTAGACGATTATTCACCTCGAAGAAATGAAAATGATGTGAAGTTGAAGATGAGTAAGAATAAGTATACTCTGTTGGTACTTCCGAGTCCCCAAGCTAGGTAAAGATAACTCAGAAATCCTCAACATCAACACGTTCTCCCCTCTTCAAGACCCCAAATACTTTCTCCCAAAGCTCACTCTGCTCCCCAACCCCATACGTCAGACTCAAGTTCTGAAACCCAGCCTCCGGACCCCCAGCCATAGTCTCCAACTGCGAAATAATGCTTTCCAACCCCAACGCCTTGCCAACGGCTTGCGTAGCACCAGACTCCAAGGCAACATGTATGACATGAACATGAAAATGATGATAGGTAGGCTGATAATGCACATACAATTTCAACTGATCCCTCTCAACCTCAGGATACAACTTGACAGTTGCATCAACAAACTTATCCCGCATATGCTTCACCCATTCCGTCCGACCCTTAGTAAGATCGCGAACGCTCCAGATATCGCGCCGCTCGACGAGACCGAGAAGATGGAGACTGGATAGGGTTTTACGATCCCAATTCAAATCTGGCAAGAGGAGAAATCCCTCTTCTCCTCCTTCGCGGTAAATGACATCTTCCTGCTCCGTCCGGCCCTCGATGATGTTGAAGATCCAGTTGAGGGCTCCTTTTTCGCGCTGGCGCTGTATCCAGGGGCGTACGTAGTTGGCGTATGTTTCTGGCGTCTCGGTGACCGTTCGCATGGGCTGGGCGGAGTACTTTTTGATGTGTTTTTCTGTGCATGGGTAGATTAGGTTGAGCTTGAAGTCTGGGGGTACTTCGGGCTTGCTTTCGCTCGCATCTTTGCTGGGGGCGGGGTTGGAGTTTGCGAGAAACCACGAGTAGATGTCGTTTGCGCCGAGGTTTTTTACTTTTGTGAGCGAGGTGGGAAAGGAAGAGAGGTGGGGGTGATCTGTGGCGAATGCGGCACGTTCTGCGATTAGGATGGCGGGTTGGGTGTCGATGGTGCCAAGGAGAGATATGCGGCGGCCGGCCTGGTCTTGGTTCAGGAGCCGTGTGAGTTTGAAGCGCGAGATGTAGGCTTCTACTTTTGAGGCGATTTCGGGGGGTGTTGTTGATGTCATGGTCGGGGGATGGGATTTAATCGAGGGGAGGAAACTGTAATGGTAAATAGGTGAATGGAACAGTGGACAGACTGAGGTTCGGAGAGATTGATCTTGGCTAGAACCTTGCAAGGTACAAATCTAATGGCAAAGTAACAAAATAGGAGAGACAATCAAAGTGGGCCGCCTAGAATGGTTGTACAGAAAGACAGACCTTTTTCAAATGCAGCTATACCCCGCTGTTAGGTTATGGATCTACGTAGAACATGGAAGACGGCAAGATGAGAAGAAGACTGGAAACAAAATACTGACCACAGAATCTTGGAGGATCAGGCACTTGAGAGAATAGGCCAACTGGTCCCCTTTGGGGTGCGATGGAAAAGCTAAAGTGAGTTAAAAGTCACGTGGCAACGTGCTTAGCTCACGCGTCGTCTAGCCAACCAACGATCCGCTATGGATCGCGCCAAGACGAGCGCAATCGATAGTTAGCTCTTACCCTGGCTGGATGAGGTCACTTCGTCTCTACACAACACAACCGTAGATACTGTGATACTCTATCGACATTAGCTATACTGTCGCATATTGCCGTCTACCCGAAACAATCATCGCAGCAACTAGTTACGCATATTTTACAATGCCACCTAAACGCCGTGCAAGCGGACAGCCCAAGTCCCAACAATCGACCCTCGCATTCCATGGCGCATCAAACAAGGTCACAAAGCCCGGCACCCGAGTAGCAAGTGCTAAAAACATCATAAACGATGTCGCAAAGAAGGAGGCGAAGCCCGCGGCCGCGAAGGCGCATGTAGTCAAGGAGGAGGAAGAGGAGGAAGAGGAGGAGGAGAAGGAGGAGGAGCCTACGACAGCAGAGGCAGCGATCATTCAGCAGACTGAGCAACAACAGACGCAGAGCACACCCGAGGAGGATGAGGCGCGCAAGATTACAGAGAAAAGGATCCAAGATTATTGGAAGGTTGAGAGTCAGAGCCTGGCGAAAAGGATACATCAGCAGGATCTGAGCTTGGAGGAGAAGATTTTAAGGAAATTTGATATGAGTGGGCAGTATGGTGTGAGTACAATGATTACATATCCCATGTGCTTCCAGAGGTGGAGACGCTAATCTCATGTTTGACAGCCCTGCACTGGAATCGCCCGTCTCAAGCGCTGGAGACGCGCGCACCGTCTCGGACTTGAGCCCCCAATTGAAGTTTTGGCGGTGCTGCTGCAAGAACAAGAGGGGAAATCGAAGCTGTCGGTACAGAAAAGTTATGTCGATGAGCTACTTAATTCGCGGGCCGAAAATGACTAGTGAGCGGCGGCACTCTTTGTTAGAGAATATGGCGAAACAATTCAAGTGGCAACTGTATTTGGAGGGTCGGCAGTTTACTGTTTGGAATTCGATACTCGTCTATTAGTCCCTCATGGCATTTGACACATGGGGATCTTGAGTTTTGTGGGGCATTGCCATGAAGATGGCCCAAGCAATGTATGGTGGAGGCAGCATGTCATGTTTTCTTTTTCGGTAGCGAGCATGGTTCGCATGGGGACGGCAGCCAACATGCAACATACGTGTTAGCGTAGGGGTGATCTCGATGGTGGAGTGGCGAATGATGATGCAAGTGCATGGTTTGTGCGGAGTAGTATCTATACTACATATGTGACTATGTCTATCAATATGGAGTATACGCAGTGTGGGGCAGGTGGGTAGGTGACGGTAGCCAAAGTGCCAATGTTGCCAATCTGCTGGCGGCCCTTGGCTGGAACCATGGCGGGCCAGACGCGGTGCTGGACTGTTATAGTAATAGACGAGTAGGGAGCGAGGATGTGTGGGTGTGAGGGGAGGGTGAGGGTGTGTGTGTGTTGGAATTGGCTGCGGGGAGACGGCAGCCCCGCTCTTACTCGCTCGCTTAATTGGCGATAAGGATGGCGATAAGAGCGAACCAGAGAGATGAGATGGCACCATGACACGATGGATGGAGCAATCGAGACGGAACTGACTGGCTGACTGACCAGGACAGGAGAAAGCATGTTGATGATGGCAACGATGGTGGAGAGAGCGCCACAAAGCATAAAGCATCGAGCACAAAGCATAAAGCACCAAGCGCGCACAAGCTGGGAAGAAGAGAGAAGCAAGCACGCAAGCCTCCACGGAGACGGCGCGGCCAGCAGCGGGTGCGATTGGACTCCTCCCTTCTGGTGCATCGCGCCGGTCTTGATAAGCTGCAGAAAGGCCTGTCTATACACTTGATGAACGGCCTTGTGTGCTTGTCCAGGGCGTGTGATAGGCGGAGCTTCCGTCCAGTCCAGCGTTCAGCGTTCAGCGTCCACTAACTAACAACTACACGTACATTCCCGCCGCACTGCTTGTATCACCACCCGGACGCCTCCCCCTCCCCTCTCCTTCACCTTCCCCTCTACCACTCCATTCTACCAGCATTACTACCCATCACCACATCACCATGTCTTCTTCTCTGCGCGTCGTCGCCATTGCTGTTGTCGCCCTTTAAACCCTGCGACTCCCAAGTAGGGCTGTGCCCCAAGCCTATTGTTGCCCTTTCCCAAACAACCGCGCGCCGCTCAGCAGAGATCAACTCTTCCATCATCATCATCATCATCATCATCATCTTTCAACGCTTGACACAAACTCATGCCGAATCCATCTCGCCCTGTCTTCTACATTTGGTACGATATCAATTGAATGCTCCGAGCTGGTTCAGTCTTCTCATCAATTTGTCCATCACAGCAGCTCTTGCCGTCTATCCACCACCGCTTTCCTCCGTCCATTCATTGGTAGTGTCCCTCTTCACCCCCGCACTTCAACCTTCATTGGCCCCGTGCCGCCCATCTGTCCTTCTGTGTCCACCTCGTCCGTAAACCTTCACACCGTTGGACTTGCCGCCCTTTGGGACACCAGCTGCATTGCTACCGTTCGTGTGCGCCTGGCCCAATCGTGGCCCCGTCGTTGCTCTGCGAATTGATTTCCTCCTAGCTGCCTGCCTTCAACAACTACAACTACATACAACTCTACTAATCAGTCCATTGTTTGTTCGTCCACATGGCAGCCGTTGTTGCTAGAGCCCCTCCCATACCGGGTCGGTCGTCCACGCCTCCACCGCATCTTACCTTGAATACCTCGTCCCGCGGAACTCCTGCTGCCGTCCCGAACAAGCACATTCCCGTATGTTCACCCGGTCCTGTGCCTCTTCGGGGCTTGGACACACCTCCAGCCTCTCCCCCCTCAAAGGACAGCGTGATCGAGACATCGTCCATCACATACCCCCCAAACGCCTTTGGCAATGAGTTCTGCAACGATCCGCCTCTGTTTACCATCAATGCCGATCGCCTGGCACAGGCTTTGGAGCACATGGCAACTCAGCCTCTGCCGAACCCCGAGCAAGTGTTTCCATGGCTCCATGGCCTCCATGCAGACAACCAGATCCAATTAGCCTTTTTCACCCATCGTCGCAAGAGCGTACGCAAAGTGCCGCGTTGCATCCGCAGCATCACCCTTGTCAAAACTGGCGGGAACCTGTCATCGTCAAAGCTAAAGGGTGCCCTTTCTCCAGATGAGCTTCTTGCACCGACATCCAATGAAGACGCCTTTATCGAGTGCGACCCAAAGGACGGCTTCTCAGTCCGCAACTTCCAGATTCAGGCATGCAAGCTGGCTACTGTGTCGGATATCGTTGTATACGGTGATGAGAAGACTAATCCCAACGAGACGATTGCTCTAGCGAAGCGTATCTCAAAGGCACAACGTCATTACGAAGCTCGCAATGGTCTTGCGCGATGCACGTTCAACACCTTCATGTTGAATGGTAAGTCTGAGTCTCGTCTCGACAACAACGTGTCACTGACGTTTATAGACTCGTTTGGGCACGTGCAGAGAGCTTACCCCAACCTTGTTGGGATAGACGCAACCGGTAAAATGACAGGCAACGTTGTGGACTTTTGTAAGACAATTCCTTGAACTCCATGTTCGGTATGCTGATTTTTATCAAAGTCTATTGGGAGCGCTATGAAATGTGTGCCATGTCCAAGGCCTCGGAAATCAGTTCCAATGTCTTTTTAGGTCCCACACCAGATCCATCTCTAGACTCTGGCTGCATGAGTGAACAGGCTTTTGACCTCCTCATTGAAGCTAGCGATCTTGCTCATGTTCCAGACGCGAATTCGTTGCGAAAATGCCGGAGCATCTTGGAAAAGCCAAACCGCAAGGGCCCCCTCCACATGGAATTCGCCTCTTCGGGAAGCATCATGCCACCTACGTGGTCTCACGCCGAGGTTGATGCACTCATGACCATGTGCAAGTGGATCTACGAAGTCGCTAATCCACAGGAACTTCGTCACTCCAAACGGAAGGGGAGCGTGGATGACGAAGCCATTGAGCTGGATGATGTCGCACAGCCTCGCAAGATACTTATTCACTGTACGGATGGATACACTGAAACATCACTGCTTGGGCTAGCATACTTTATGTATGCCGAGGGCTTGCCAGCGCATGAAGCATGGGTGCAGCTGCATCGGGATAAGGGTCGCAACTTTTTCGCCTACCCCACGGACGTCGCCCTCTTGACCCAGATACAACCCCGCATCCTTCAAGAGTCCCCACGCTTCAGCGGAAGTGTCTTCCATATATCCGAGCCGAAGTGGCTTTCTCAGATTGATGGGAGTTTGCCTAGTAGGATTCTTCCATACATGTACCTTGGGAACCTTGGCCACGCGAACAACCCGGAGTTGCTTCGAGAATTAGGCATCACTCGCATTCTCAGCGTTGGAGAATCGCTAGATTGGTCAAAGGATTGCAAGCAGCAAGTCAACTGGCCCGACGAAAATTTAATGATGGTTGATAGAGTTCAAGACAATGGAGTTGATCCACTGTGGGATGAGTTTGGACGATGCTTGAAGTTCATTGGTAGGCTTTTTCACCGGCCACATAGATTGGGACAACGTACTGACCAACAACAGAGGCTGGTAAGGTAGACGGTGGCGCTACGTTAGTTCACTGTCGGGTTGGCGTTTCTCGCTCCGCAACGATTTGTATTGCGGAAGTCATGAACGAAATGGGCCTCTCATTTCCTCGCGCCTATTGTTTCGTTCGAGCTAGGCGGCTCAACGTTATCATCCAACCTCATCTTCGATTCACGTAAGCTGTTCCGCCGGCGCTACTTCCATTGCATGCTCACCATCTCAGGTACGAATTACTCAAGTGGGAAGAGTACCAGCGTCAGCGACGCAATGAACCTCTTCGCCGAGAGCTCGAATGGGCTACCGTCGCGCGCGAGATCGCGCTGATGAACAAGCCCTATTCGAGGTGATACTAATTATGTTCCTTTCAATTTTCCATTTATACACATCTACGACTTTATGATATCACGATTTTCAGGACCGGACCTGATGCTGGGATACGAACATCTCATCCTGTTACGGCACGGATATGGGGTCGGTTGTTCTTTGATGTTTGCATCTGGACCTTAATCTGCCTCGATTTGGATTCCAGACCCCGGTGGCTACTTCTTTTTCGGCACACTTCTACGGACGGGGCTTTACATCAAACTGGATGGGACAAGGTATATAGGATGGATCGGCAATCTTCGGCTTGCTTTGTTGTTTTTACGCATCTGTCTGTTTTCGGTTCTTGCTTTGATTTCAAAGCCCATGTTCGCTGTACCATGTACTGCGTATACTCTGGATTTGCGGCGCCTGGGTTGGTGACCAATTTGCATCGGGCTTATATTTCGCTTGCACAACGGTAGCATATGATGGGAGGGTTCGATAGAATCGGAAGACTTGGCGCCTTATCGGGCCAGTCGTTCTCCTTTCTTACACTTCTTTCAAAGTATGTATTCCTCTTTGGTGGAGTTGCTTCAGAAAAGCCAAGGAGTCTGGGCTATGACGGCTTTTTATGGTGCATATGGCTTTTTTTTTTCCAATCATGAGGCAAACAGCCCATTTCTTCTCGTCCCACTTTCTAATAATTCCCACTTGTCGTGACGCCTCGACTGCAGGATCAATCTCTATCATCCACATGGTTTATTTTAAATCCACCGCCCATTGCAACGTGTAATTATAACCTACCTGTCAAAACACGTCAATGGAACGCGAAACCTGGAACGCGAAACCCCTCGAATTGCTTACACACGCGCCTATTTCCAAACCCCGCTACGTCTAGTTACGTCTTGGAAGTGTCGATCTCTCTTTTCTTTTCTTTTGTCTTTTTTTTTGTTTTGTCTTGTTTTGTTTCGTTTTGTTTTTTTGGTGTTTCTGTTCTTCTAGCGTGAAAGAAGAAGAAGAAGAAGAAGAAGAAGAAGAAGAAGAAGAAGAAGAAGAAGAAGAAGAAGAAAGGGATGGTATTGAAGGGTAATTATACTGTACTATATATACGGAGTAGATACTACCCAGTATACACATGTGGTGGTGGTGGTGGTGTCGTGTGCACTGCATGTTTTGTTACTATTCGCCCAGTTGACTACAAATGTAATTATATAACTAGAGTGGGGCTTTTCTTTTCTTTTTTTTTCTTTTTCTTTTTTTTTAAGGTGTGTGTGGGGCTGATGTTGATGTTTGTGGTCATGTTATCTTGTTATTATTATTATTAGTTATTATTATTATTATTATTATTATACAATATGGACTACTATCTGCATGGATGTGCATGCGTGTTGGGTGGTATTTAGTTTGTATATCTAGGTTGTCGTTGTAGTTGTGGTTGGTTGGTTGGTTGGTTGGTTGGTTGGTTTATACATGAGTATGTGAGTAGATGAGTACGTGAGTGTGGTTGGTTAACTATAGATTAGCCAGTCAGTTAGTCAGTCAGTCAGTCAGTCAATCAGTCTACAGCAACAACGCCCCCACCCGTACATACCGAAACTCGCAACGTTTCGAGCGTTTGGACTTCTGGTTGTATGATATGATGTAATATAATAAATACGATACAATACAAACACCCCATCCCATGTATCCGTCCGTGCGTGGACAAAGCCGGAATGCGTACATGGAACGATTGAGTATCTACTTGCTTTATAGAGAGAGAGAGAGACAAAGTTATATGATGCTAATGCTGCTCGTCTGGTAGCGTACCAAGGAAATCTGCCATAGATCCATAGGTCTGAACAAGTGGGCACAACACGAAGAAGTAGTTGAGAGAGCTTGAACTAAAACATGTACAATTGGTATATTTGAAAAAGAAAAGAAAAAAGTAATCTCTTTGAACCCAATTACGTATACTACCTACTATCCGTTGCGTTCGTCAAGCATTATACTGATGCTGCTGCTGCTGCTGCTGCACACCTCCCTTCCCCACCAGTCTACCAGCCTTCTTAAAATCAGCCTTCGTTGAGCGCTAGAAAAACACACAGTGGGACGACGACTGGTGAAAGAACCAACATCCCGATGACGATCGAAAAAGCCACAACAACGCCTCTTATGCTTTCTAGAACCAGAAAAACCCGAGAAAGAACTCTCATAAACGCCGTAAGTATGCAAGTGTAAGATGCTCTAAGCACAAACATTATCCACCCCTCGTGAACGATGGCTGCTGGTTCAAGCAACCTAAATCAAGTCAACAACGATTGAAGGCGAAGGTATAATAGAGTATGTGGTTGCATAGTATATGACCCACACTCACTCCCTGATCTGCGCTTTCAGCCCAGCAACCTCCCTCTTCAACCTCGCATTTTCTTTCCTCAACCTAGCACTTTCCTCTTCAGACTCATTCAGTCGTCGATCCAGCTCTTCGCTACCTTTGCCTTGGCGCACACTCTTTTCCACCTTCTCAAGCTCATCGTTGAACCTCGCATACAATGCCTCGTTCTCAGCGTTCGATTCGCGGTACAACTTGTCGAGGTGTTTAGCACGGGCTTCGCTGACATGAAGCGAGGAAGAAACGTCCTTGCTGATAGCAGTGGTGTTGGTCAGGAGTGTGTCAAGAGTGTTTCTGAGCGTCTTTTCCAAAGCCACGATACGTCCCTCAAGAGACTTCGCATGGGCAGCCTCAGCAAGTGAAGTGGGAGCAGAAGATTGAGTTGTCAAACGTGGAACGTTGCGAACAGTGAGTTCATGTCCGAGCAGGCTAAGTTCGGATTGAAGGTCCTTGGACGCAGTCTCGATATCGTGCTGTTGGGTCTGGAGTCGCTCGCGGAGCTTTTGCGGGCTCTGGACCTTGAGTTTTCGCGGGCTAGTCGCAGAGGTAGGCTTAGTTGGAGACCGCGGTGTCGACGGCGGAAGCTTGACCGTATTTCCAGATGTCGGCCGCTCTAACAAACCTGACATTCCAGAGGTAGACTTGAGTGTTGGGATGCTCGATATAGACTCTCCGCGTTTCTTGGTAGGTGGCCTGTACGCCTTGATGGTGACTTCATCCTTAGGCTCGTATTTGGTTGATATAGATTTTGGGCGGACAGTGCCGGAGCGTTCGAGTAGAACGGCGTGTGAGTTCTCCTTTCGCATCGGCGATCCTAATCGTGCAGGTGCAGGAATAGATGAGTGTTTCGACGGCGAGGGTAGAGCCCGAGGAGTATGAGGCGAGCCGCTCCTCTGTCGCTCTTTGCGAACGGGCGATGCAGGTGCTCGAGGAGTCTGTGGGGACCACGTGGGCGCATCGTCAGCATCCTGTAGAGTCCTTAGATCACTCAAAGAAGAGCGGCGTTTCTTGCGGGGAGGTCCAACACTTGATGTTACCTCCCCAATGGTCCCCAAACCATTCAAGAACTGTCGATTTGGACTTGGATTGTTCTCAAAGGGAAACGCTCCTAGAACCGTAGGCCGCTCGCGAGATGACGGGCGCTTTGGGGACAGGTGGGCATTCGCATCTGTAGAATTAGAACGACCAAGAGACACAGGCCCAGCCTTGGATACACTTGATGGCTGGCTGTCTACGTGGCTATTCTTGCTCAGCGAACGCCACAGTGAGCCGACTGTCGACTCTTTTTCAGACTTGCTGTTCTCCCTGGCAAGATTGCCGAAGCCAAAGCGCCTCCGTAGCGATGTATTCGAATTTAGCGAACCAATTACGGCAGAACGGGTCTTTGAGTCGACCGAGCCGTAGTTGGGGGTATTGAAGCCGCTTTGCTCGGCTGGAAAGAGAGCATCGATATCTTGAACAAATCGGTCGATCAAGGAGATGAAGTCATTTGGGTTTCCCGCTGGTACTAGAATCTCTGCGAAGGCAACCGTCAAGATGCCGCGATCGCCATCATTGCTCGTACCATCCAGTAGCTCAGCGAGAAGCTTGATTATCGCTCGTAATGATCGTTGCTGTTGGGGAGCCAATGTTTCGAACGTGGTTCTAAAGAATTCCTCAAATTCTCCAGGGTACATGCTGTCTGATTTCATCTGCAACGACACGAGAGTTGCATGGGACAGCACAGGACCCATTTTCTCTCGCCACGCGATTTTAAGGAATTTTTCGAATGAAGCGAATAGAACATCGACAGACGACTGTGCTGCAACGTCCAGATTCGAGGAGTTCTCAAGCAGTGAATTATAGACTTCGTTGACGGCAAGCTCATCCGCAACTACCCGTGCACGCACAGAGCGACCTACGATATTGCCTTTGCGTGCGTCAAGTGCCAACACGAACGCGATCAACGTGTCTTCGAGCTTCGCGAGCGGATCGACGTTGTCATTAAATGCGATCGTCTTGTTGGAGGAAGTTGGGCGAGATGACTCGCCATCCCGGCTTTGTGTCCTCCCCTGTGTCAGTGGCAGGGCAGGCGACATTTTGGGGATTTCACCCAAAGAGCCTGGGGTGCGGTGCAGTTTCCTGGACCCACCCTCTTTACCCAGACTACCACCGCCAAAGAGGCTCGAGAGCATCTTGACTGGCGAATGAGGACGACTCTTTCCATCTGGCTCCTGTCCATCGTCCTCGAGCTGAAGCTTCAGAGACTTCAATATTTGCTGATTACGGAAGAGATATGCTTCGGCCAATGCGGGGTTCTTGACGTTGTTCCGTGTTTGGAAGAAATTGCTCAATCGCTTGGTCAACACGGGCAGAAACTCAACACTGGTCAGCTTATCTCGCGCCGCGAATCCATGGAGTCCGTTCAGGTCTAGCAGGAAGAAGCCATTGTCCAGCGCTGAAACCGAGATGCTCAGTTCGACGCCTTGCTCTCCTACCTTGACAGACTGTGCAGCCGACTCCATCACTACTTGTATTCTAGCGGAGTCCTTCCGTGCTTCGGCGGAGTCCTTCCCAGCAGCTTCCTCTGTGATGGCAGTGAGCAGACTTAGGTCGCCTGACACACTTCGCACTTCCCACTTGTAACTCTCGCGTTCAGCTTCAGAGTATCGACCCTCGATTTTTGCTTTGGTAACTTCTTCGACGCATTTGGTCACCTTGCCTTCGTATGTTCCTTGCAGGTAGAACATGCGAATGCCGATGTTCCGTCGATTTCGACTCCGTGGCCGACCTGGCTGGGTTATGGTTGGTGTTGGAGATATCAACTGCATTATTTTTCCTTCCGAATGCTCGGTCAGTAGTACATCGGATAGGTTCAGTTGTTGGTGGAACACGAGCTCGGCGGATTCCGAAAATGACTCGGCAATCTTGGGGTTTTCCAAATCAGCGAGGAGACTTCGTGCGCTGGAAGTGCAGCCATGGGGTTTTTGAAGCAAAACAAAAGAATCTGAAAAGAGAAGGAAGATGCCGGCAGTAGTTGAAGGACCATTGAGCTCCCCATGGTATGGTGCCGACAGCTCGACAAAGTCAATAGCCGAGATCAGTCGACCTTGTGGAGTGAAGGTCGGTGGCCAAGAGGACACCATCTTCCGCAGGCGGTCGAACACCTTGATCTGATGCACAGACGGTCCTTCCCGCGAGCAGATCTCCGATATAATATCCCGAGCTTTGAGGAACGTCTTTAGCGCGGGGTGACGGAGGGGCAGCTGTTTCACGATGTTGTCGATGTAAAGGTTGTAGCGAGGCAGGCGCTGGACAGGCTCGATAAGCATGGACATCAGTCGCTGCTCACCAGTCTCATATACTCGTTTTGAGAAACTGGAATTGGCGTCCTTGGTGAAGCTCTTCAAGAGGCGAGAGAAGTCGGCATGAGCGACCATATAGTCGGTATAGCAGTCACCAAACTGTGGAAACCATTCGACCAGCGCCTTCGCCACCGCGAGGGAGCCGGTGACATCTGGAGGGTCCTTCTGGCCTCGCAGTGGCGCAACAAAAATGTCGTCGGTTGCCTGCTCAATGTCTTGGATTGCGTCATTCTCAGTCTCCTCCAGGATGGTCCTGATGTTTTCGAGGAATGCAGCATTAATTTGGAGAATCTTGTCCAAGCTAGGGGGAAAGAGGGATTTCAGTGCTTGCTCGTTGGGGCTGGTGCTCGATGAGCTCTTGTGCTTGGCTTTCTTCCGGAACTCCACCGCCACATTGTTGACCAAGTCGTAGACCTTGCTGACGTAGTTTTCTTCGGTATCTAGTAGCTCGCACATCTCTCGGCGGAGAGTCTCCTTTTGAAGCCGTGAGAAGGTTTGCGATCGGTTCAGGGCGGTTGGTTTGGAAGGCGCGCGTTTGAGCTTCGAGGTGGGAAGGAACGCGGCGTCTCCGAACAGTTTTACGACAGGAGCATACTGACCGTATCGCTGGTGGAGTATGTCATCTTCCGACTCGTCGAAGTGTGCGGACTCTCTAGTAGTATCCAGCTTCTGTATAGTCCCTTGCGGCAGCACAACCTCCAAGTCGAGCCACGACAGCGTCTGCTCTCCCAAGGCGTGGCGCACATCGACAATGATGTCTGCCGCATTCTCCACCTTGACCATACGACCGGCCACAATGGCGGCATGTTGTTCGGAGAATAGCCTGGGAGACGAGGGCAGGCGGGCGAGTGTGCCGTACTGCTGCTCCCATGCGGTCTTCACCTCGACAGGCAGCTCAACAAAGTACTTGTAGAGACTGAAGGCGAGACCGCGGCATATCTCGTCGCCCTGCTCCTCGCGCGGCAGGCATGTCACGGCGCCATAGAAGGTGGCAGTCGGGGAAATGATCAGACGAGCGAAGTTCTGCAGGCCGGCGGGGGTGAAGACGTGGGCCTGGATGCGCGAGTGGGTCGCGTGGGTGGAGGTCGCGGTCGGGCCATAGAAGACGAGGACGGGGGAGTTGGACAGCAGTTCGTCGGTAGTATAGAAGAGTGACAGATCGCTGCTGGACAGCGCTGCAGGTTCGGGAGACACGATGACCATGGTCGCGTGTGCGCGTGAATAAACGAGTGACAGAGTGGTGTTGAAATGACGATAAACAAGGGGATCAACAATAACAACCACCACGACGATAAGGAAGCTCCGGGGGGGGATGAAGGCTTCAAATCAGGCACGACACGACAGCAGCGACAGCAGCACCAGCATCGACAGCATGGCAGCGTGGCAGCGTAGAGTCAGCAGCGTGAGCAGTTTGGGGCCGAAGGGGAGAGAGTGACTGTGTGTGTGTATGTGTGTGTGTATATGTGTGTGTGTATATGTGTGTGTGTGCGTATGTGTGTGTGTGCAGAAGCGTATGGCAAAGAGAGCGAGTGATATAGGGTGAGTAAACCAAGGGGAGGAGAGGGCGTCGAAGTTGCGGTCAATGTCGGTCGGAGGTGTTATCATGTCAACAACAAACTGGACAAACTCGACTTCCAGCCACTTCAGCTCCGAAACAGGCGTCTTGCCTGGGGCCGCGCGCTACTTCTGCACATCGACCAGACGCGTGCGACGGTGCCTTGGATGCGACGCTGAAAGGCCAGGACAGCCCTGCGCGGGAATCCAGAAACTGGTATTTTGGGCCCGCCCAGCGCTGATCTCGCGGCTGCCCCGCAAACAACAAAACACTTGCCTCTGACATACAAACATACAAACATACATACATATACAATATATCTACGGAGTATTCCGTACGTGATAGCGTTTACGGAGAGTGGTGTTGAGCATATCGCATATACAGAGTCACAGAGTGTCTGGCTTAGCCTACAGCGTCATAGTTAGCGCCGCACGAGGTTGTGTGATCCCACAGTACAATCTATCAATCTACTCTGTACGGAGTAGATATCTAGTCACTCTATGGCGACACAGCAGGACGCGGGCGGCGTTCCCCTGGCCATTGCCCATGACTTGCAGCAGTTCCGTCTGCTGGAGCTGCCGCCCGGTCTCGTTGAGCTGATCGAGTCGCCCAATCCGCCGCTGTAAGTAAAGCTGTCCGCGCGTCTCCACGGCTACCACCAGACCACCCCTCAAGCTTCCCCCCTCCCCCTCTCCTCACCTCCCGACTAGACATGTGTTAGATGCAGGCTACTGACCCCCAACACGCAACAGTCTCTCTATCAAGTCGCTACCCCCCGCTACCGCTGCCCTCAACGCGAAACCCGCCTACGCAGTGCTTTGTACGCATGACACGTCCTTCCAACTGCGCCAGGTGCAGACATCCAACTCTCTCTACGTTACCCAGCCCACGCTGGAAGCCCATGACGGCGAAATACCCGCGCCAACCACACGTGCCATTGCTTCGTGTCCCGCGACGCTCGAGCTGCATCCTGCCGATGGCGATGCTGTGTCTTTTCTGGAGGCCGTGTTGCCTGTCTACGACATGATTGATGGGGAGGTTGATGCAGTGGAAAACCGCCTGACAAAAGCGACCATCTTCAACGATGTTCCGTTGTCGGATGGAGAATGTGGGAAAGCCTGGGATGGTCTGGTGGCATTCGAGATGACGGGGAGTTCCTACCGCCCAACCGCCAACGTTCTTGCCCAAGTCTGGGCATCCGTCAATGCTGCTGCTCTGGCTGAGGGGGTGAGGCTCGATACACAATTCTTGATCGAGGACCTGGCCAAGCTTGTGGCGGAAGAGGGCTATCCCATACCGCTTGTCGTATCTCTGATCCAGCACCTCTCGACCGCCGGACAGGACAAGGAAAGGGAGTGGGTATGTTTGGATCACCAGGCTACACTGTCCTTTGTTGGCAAGATCTTGTTGGAGGCAAAACGTGGGAAACCCGACTTCCTGACAGCAGACTTCCTCGAAGCTTGGTCAGACAGCTTGCCAGAAGCATGGCGGCAAGGTGCCAAGCTCACCTCCATAGAAGGCATATATGAGCTCCCGTCCTCTACCACGATCCGCGCAAAACCCAAAGCTAGCGCGGCGTCAAAAGCAGACATGGTGGCTCCAAAAGCAGCAGCATCTCGAAAGTGGCACGAGAAGTTTGCCAAAACACGAAAAAAGTAAAAGTCGTTCAGCAATAAAATAAACTCTTCTCTCCTACATGGGCATCCTCCGCATCTCTTCCAGACTCCAATACTTCCTCATGTTCTCCGCCCCCAACTGCTTCACCTCATCGTCTAAATGCTGCCAAAGCACTTTCCCAAACGTATCCATGACGTCCTTCATCTCTCCCATCCGCAACTCCTTCTCCCCCGTCCTACAGTCAGTTAGATATTTCTCGAGCTTATCCAGCCCCTCGTGTATCTGCTTGTGCTGCGTCAAAAGCTCCAGTTCTTCCTTGAAGGCAGGCATTTTGCGCGCAAGAACCGGAAAGATATGTTGCTCTTCGATGGTATGGTGCATGGTCAGATTCGATATGAGTTGCTCGGCTGTGCCGAGGAACTGTCGGATAGTCCTGTAGACAATAAGCAAAAAGAATCGCTAGAAGACGATGGATAAACCGACATTCCCGCGGGTCTCTTGCCCGTCTCGCACGCGGTATATAGTGTGTTCCAGCCGTTTCGAAAGTGGCTGTGATAATAGTCCATACGCTCAGCCATGTTGTTGTACTGACGAAACTCGGACAGTGTGAGCTTGGGCAGAGGTTTCTCCTCCGTCTTTGCCTCCTCCGTCTTTGTCGTTTCGCGCGACACCGTGCCATCTGGCTGTGCGTCCGCCATACTGTGTGAAGATACACCGTTCAACTTCCGCCCTCTTCTCACTGTCGTCTGGGAAGATGGAAACTCGCGTTGTGATAGGAATCGCCGATAGATGGATCGCCCGAGCGCGCGCATGCAAATCGTTCATACACTCCGACCCAAAATCCAAAGAAGAAGAAGAAGAAGAAGAAGAATGACAATAGATGGCACACCTGTTCAAATCACATCTATCGCTTCAACTACTAACGTAATCCCCAGTCATCGGAATTCCTGCACAAGTTTTTTTTTTTTTTTTAAAAATCTCCAGCCCGTTGCGATAACTAGATTGTGCTTACGTAGATTCTGCAGCCTTTGCAACCCATCTCGCGGTAACTTTGCGCTTCGCTCCTGTTCGATGGTGTAAGCGTCGCCGCGCGAACCGTTCGACGTGTTTCGTGTGTTACAAAGCCGGGACGGAAGCAGTTCCGGCTTCCGGTCGATCTTTGATATTAGATGATAATGTTTCGAGGAGTCTTTTCAGCCCTCACCCCCCCCCCCCTCTTTGGGCTTGCGGAGGGGGGTTATTATTGACGAATTGGCGATCCAACTTTGCGAGTTTGCAATTTATTGAAAGTGCTCTGTTACATTAGTTACTGAATATTTTTACTTTCCTGAGCTTTGATAGTTACAACTACTGTCGACAGGGCACGATTCCGTGTCAAAGTGTCTGTTACCAAAGGATACAATAATAACCCAGAAAACCCCCTCCAGCGCCTTACTATATAATAACACATGATTCTAATGCAATATTTAAACACAGCCTCAGATCTCTTCAAGACATACCATTACGCCTCTGCTTCTCGACCGTTTAATTTCTCCACCTCCTCCTTACCCTTCTCCCTTTCATCCCCCTCATTTATACCCTCCACCTCCTCGCTGGCTCTACCCTCCACCCTCCCACTCCCAACGGGCTTCGGAACTAGCCCATAGCTTCCCGGCCCCTTCGCT
This sequence comes from Helminthosporium solani, assembly GCA_022560085.1. NCBI lineage: Eukaryota > Fungi > Ascomycota > Dothideomycetes > Pleosporales > Massarinaceae > Helminthosporium > Helminthosporium solani. The sequence goes on along the minus strand of JAFISD010000019.1, from coordinate 166,335 downwards.
CCATTGGGGATCCAGAACCTGAGATCCACCCTCATGACTGCATAAAAGTACACGACCAGAACCTCCACTCCGAAATCCATGATATAAAACCATGCTTTGGAAAAGTAGTCAGGTCGAGGCTGCATAAGCGGTACAGGATGTTTCCACGACGTTCCACATCGAAACGTCGCACCAAGACAACACAATGTGGCCCCCACGAGCAAAACCCCAACTTTCGTCCTATGCCTTCCATGCCCGAATCTCTCCACCTCGGACTTGCGCGGCAGAGCGAACGATAGCGCTACAATCGGGATAGGCAGGAATGATACTATGGCCAGGAACGTTACACCATACAGTTGAAGCGAGCGATCAATGGTTTTCGTGCGCGGTCGGAGGGTGTAAAAGGACTGCACTGTCGCTGTGATGACGATGGCAAGCGTGCAGATGATGAGGACATAAAGCACCTTGAAGAGGATGGACACGGAGCTATGCCAGCCGAGATTTGGATGCATAGACCGTAAAACCCGTTGCGACCAGACGATGTTGATAACGAAGAGGAGCAGAATACCAGCAGCGACGAAGATTTGGGCCGCAATGGCAAGACGAATATTGCTAGGGAAAGAGACGCTCGCGATTCTCAGTGTCGTTGTACCGATGCGAGACATACAGAATCCTGTTTATCACACATTAGCTCCTACTCCAGGAATGGCAGGATTGGATGCTCATATTTACCAAACATGACGGCACTGAAGATGAATTTGTGTCCACGTCTCCGATTCACTTGGAAAATGGTCATATGCATCGCCGCGCCGAACACGTAGAGAGCCAGAAAGACGGCGGTGACTGGTATGTCGATATGTTTGTCAGGCAGGCCTCCGAGAGACCATACCGTAGGCCTGTACGGTGGCCCAGAATTCATCTGTATGGCTATCAGTCTACGCATCAAACCAGTGTACCAAATAACAACCAAACTATGTGGATGGGCTGTGCTTACTGTGGACGAAGAACTCATTTTAGCTCTTGTGTAATCGTGACTATACCATCCACACGTTGAGTGCAGATGGCGAGGGCTTTAAAGGAAATGTTGCGTAGTGGGCTTGAGCAGCTCATCCAAATCCCCGCCTCTCTCCAATGCGTCGCAGCTGCACCTTCCACAGGATTGACAGCGTCTCATCATCGCTTCTTCCCCGCGGTTATACAATTATCTCCGCCGACTTACCGTTCTAAATTATCGTCTTCCCTCCGTGTGAATGCTCCGTTCTTCCATGTGGTGTCGGCGCCAATATAGTTAGACCTACATAATGCTTACGGATCATCCGATTTGGACATCTGTCTGTGAGACACCGTCATACGTCAAAGGTCAGCTTGAGTCGCAATCCTTGCAGCATCTCGCGCTAGCTTCGTAGAAGATCTCCCTCCGATTGCACGAAGCGAGGAATGTCGGAGTTTCGGCATGTCGGCATGTATCAAACGCGAAACTGTGCGCGATGCAAGATGGAGATCTGAATGGTCTAGATCTGAGTGGGCTCCTACTCAAACAAAAGTGGATACGAAGACCAGATGTTGCTTTTGATGGCTGAAAAAAGTCTGACTTCAATGCTCGGCCCAGTCAAGAGCTACTGCCAATATAAGAGCAAGACGTTCGTATACATATTATGCGAATATATAGCCGCGAGCCACGATTGCGACAAACGTGTATACTAGCGTAGTTGTGGCAATTATATTACTCAAAGATATACCTTCATAACTTTTGAGTGATGAGCGATTCCTTTGCTCGACAGTACGTCGAGTCGCGTACCACCAAACCTTCGAGCTAGAGAGCAGCTAAGAGAAGTTGACACACTCCTGCTGTTGCTGCAACCCGAACATCGCTTCGGCAAAGTAGCTGCCCTCTTCTGAAGAGTACAGGGCATGCGGAGCCGTGCCACTGGATTCTCCCAATCGAGAAGAACTGGTTGTGCCCTCATATTCACTACCAAAATCATGCCCACGCTCGTCTGGCCCATCTTCAGACGTTGAGCTTTCGAACTCAGATACACTGCGAATAGGTGCCGTGATACGTGAGAGCTGGTTGACTACATCATTCTCGTCTCGGTCAAATTGCTGGCTAAAGGGCATTCTTGTCGACATGTTTGTAGTTTGGACAGGGTGCTTTCCAGAGTGCGAGAGTACGTTTGTGGATGTGGTATGAGTATTTACGAGTTGAGATTGCGTGGGGGGTACTTCAGGCTCTCGATCTATTGAGTTCTTCATAAACATACTTAGATCCGGCAGAGGGCCTTCAGCGAGTGTAAGTGAGTTGTTGGTAGAAAAGATGGCCTTCTTCTCCCGCAATGCTTGACTATATTCAGTGGCACGCTTCCTCTTTGGTTTGGTCACAGGAAGCATAAATTCTGGACCAACGAATCCATCCGATACAGAGATTATCGTTCTCCGTATATTTGTAGCTGCGTCTTTGCGCATTGGGGAAGCTAGCCGTCGGACTTGTTGTAGTGCTCGTTCGCTCGCGACAATTGGAATGGACCGTGTTGGACGGCGAGTGTTGGATTCAGGTGGATGTTTCTCGTACCATCCGTCAGCATGGCATCTGCGTGGCCTCATCGGCTTTTGCACTGTGGAATGAAGCTGACTATCTTCAATTGGGTCTATGTCCGTGATTGATACAGAGGAAATAGTTTCTGAAATCTATACATCAGAATTAGCCTCGATTACCTGCAAGCCGGTCGCCTGCAGGAACAAAAGCTTCTTACACCGGGAGAAGGCAAGCCGGTCTCTGGCGTGGTTCGTACTAATGCGAGACCGTTGACAGGTAGGCAATATATTTTTCGAGTTGAGGGCTTCTCAAGTCGTTTGCTGGAGGCTGTTTTCTTTGATGCCCTAACATGGGCCGCCTTCCCAAATGCTGGTTGCTCCGCGTCTGGATCTGAAAACTCTTTCCAGGGCGAAGTGTTTAGATCCATATTTGCACTAATTTGGGCAGTGCCGTCGCCATTGGATGGTGCGCCCATGTGAGTCCTTTTCTCCTTATCGTGTCGTTGTTCTTCTCCATTCTGTGGTACTCCGTCCGCAATATCTCGTTGTTGGCGCTGCGCGATTGTTACACGTCGCCGGGAACGCGAAGTGCGCTGAGGTCTTTTCCCCTTACCCACGACACGGAGGAACGCTACGAGCCGTAGATGATGGCCACAGAAATCATCTTCGCAGGTCATGTTCAGGCTTCTGATTGCAGTGGATTGTCGAACAAGTGGGCTACCTACTCCGTACACAAAGGCGAATGTCATCAATTGGCGTTCAAGAGGCAGCGGTGCAAAGTGACTGAGAAGGCGCAACGACCTTCTAACTATGACGTCATCAACACTAGTCAGCTACCTAAACTACTTCGTACCAACTAACTACGTATTACATAATCCGAACTTAGTGCGGATTGCTCCCGGACGTCGGGGAATACAGCGTTTGAGACTTCATTCTGCTCTCTAACCAGTCAATGGTGGAAGGCAAGCTTGCGCACGTATTATGTCTCATGCCTCCACGTCACATTGGCCAATGGAGCATCCCGAAGTTCCTGACATTGCCAACGACGACAATTTCGGCGACCTTGTACGGCGGCTTTCTTTGTGAGCTCCCCGCCGACGCCCACGCGTAGCTGCTGCGCGTTCTCTCAATGGCCTTGACTGCCTTCATGACGTGTCTTCCATCCTCTCTCTCTGACCCAAAGCTAGCTATTTCTCTGAAGCCATTACGCTCCCGCACACCTTCGAAGAGCTCCGAACCCTACCTCTCGGCCGCGTCCTCATCCCTCTGACCTCTTCGCTCTCTGACACCTGCCACCATCCTGCCATTGTCTCAGCCCTTCTGTACGTGCCTCGGTGATATCTTACAAAGTCAGCTTGCTGTAAAGAAAGGCGTGGAATGATCATACTCATGAGACCTGCAGAAGTCTTAAGGCCCATTTCTCAGCTTTAGAAGAGTCCAGTGATGAACCTGGCGTGAATGAAGCCCGTGGATATGCATGCGAATATGTGGCATGGCAATTCCTTTCCACGTTGACCCCGAGGGACACGATCGATTTTCTTCTATACGAGCTCCCACCTATGCATTCCCTACAAGCTAGTGATTTAGATGTTGGACGCGAGAACAGTATATATCAAAGCCATGGTGCATTGGACGAAGAATCCTCTCTGCTCCGAAACAGCCATACGTCATCTCATTTTGGTACGGATACCGTGCAGGCCGATGCTTCGACATCGACGGAGAGTTTTGACGCATTCACCGCGCAATTTGAAAACCTCAGTGCTTTGGAGATCGCCGCTGTATCCAACAGTAAAAAATTTCTCAGTCAGCGACCAGTGCAGAGTATCATAAATGGGTTATGGAGGGTACGTACTACTTACAACACAGTACACCAAGCACGTTCTGACTTGTCAGGGCGACATCGTTTTCTGGGATGAACTCGGGATGAACTCGGTCAAGAAACCTAGGCTGTACAAACGTAAACGCGCCGACCCGTTTTGCAGACTTCGGGTGCCACGATACTTGAAGATCTTCGAGACTCTCTACTTTATGGTGTTCTTAGCTCTCTGTACGTCACTCCTGGGTTGGATTACTGGCTGACTCGGCGTTTTATGCTATTGCATTTTCCAGTGGAGTGTGCTGATTGTACAATTGAAATTTAGACTATGCGGTACTTGTGCACCGGAGCTTCTCTCACGTTACGCCCGCCGAAATTTTCCTCTATGTCTGGATCGCTGGTTTCGCGTATGATGAATTCGGCGGGTGGGTAGATGCGGGCCAGACAAGCTTTTATGCCTCCGACTTCTGGTGGACTTGGGATATTGTACAACTCCCCCCATTCACATGAATAGAACGGCGCTGACACTGGAGAAGAGTATCGTCCTTGTTGGCACCATCTTTGCAGTACTCAGTGAGTGGCGTATGAAGTTGTTGAGTGGCTTGTACTGAATTTCAAGGGATCGTTGGCTTGACTACCTCATCTGATAGCACTATCGACCTTGCCTACGACGTTCTTGGCCTTGAGGCCGTGTTCCTCGTACCCCGAATTTTCAGTCTACTCAGCTTGAACCCTTACTTTGGAACACTTGTAAGTTCTATTGGAAGAAATTGTCTTTCTATTTACGACGTTGCATTTGAAAAGCCTCATATGTCTGGTGGCTTTTTTTTATTGCTTCTCCATAATTGCACGATCGCGGTGCCTCTCGTTAATGTACGATTGTGGCACGGAACTAGCCTCACTAACTGAACTTCGCTTCTCATGATAGCTCAGCTAACGATATTATTAGATCCCCTGTCTCAAGGAAATGGTATGTTTCGAATTCAAGATCATCGCGATCGATTGTTGACTCTAGCCTGACCTGAGGTAGACCAAGGATTTTGTCAAGTTCCTGTCGCTAGTTGTGATTCTCTATCTAGGTAAGTAACATGCCAAGATTCTGCATACATGTTACCCAGCGCCGCGGGACCATTGCAAGAACTGTCACTGAACGTAAGCTTACAAAGCGTAATGCCGTAGGTTTTTTAACGACTTTTGTACTTCTGGCTAGGGGCACCTATACCCCCCGAGAGATGGTATTATTCAAACTCATGCGTGACAAAGCTTGGTTAACGTAGACAGTCGTGGATCTTGGTCAAAGTTTTTTTTGGAGTAAGTTGCGGCTATGCCGGGCGTTATCTTATTCTTCTAGCTGACGTTTTGCTAGTCTTCCTATTTGGGTTTTGTAAGTATTGATGTTGCTATTCAAGGCTGCACGGCCTCTACTCCCAATGCTCCAGGCTGATAGCAAGTACTGACGAGTACAGGATGTCGCCCAAGAGATGTAAGTCATACGGCGCCTAAGTTTGTCCGTCTATCTAAGGGAACAGATCACCATATTTTGGACCGCCCGTTATGGTATGCAGCCCGCATGAATGATGCATGTATGCGTTATCCACTGATCCCCGTTTCAGCTCATTTTTGTGGCATTGACGAACATATTGTTGATTACATCATTAATCTCACTGCTGTCCAACAGCTTGAGCAAGGTATGCCAGTCAACATTTGTTGCTTCCAAATTACGACCTTCGCAAGCGATTGGCCCCAATCCTCGCAAAAGTGAAGGTGGATGTGCAAAAGCCACTCAGCAGCACCGCCTCATCATATCGATCCGCAGCCTCGCTGTCATGGTCATGATCGCTGCACTGTCGCATCTCGCATTTCCTCATCGGGAGATCTTACAATGTCACCTCTGTTGCGTCCACAAACACAGCAAGACATGTTTTCTAATACTATTTAGAGAGGCGATGCGGTTTAGTTAGCATGCATTCTGAATCGAAGCACTCCTACGCTAGTCCGTAAATGGTATTCGCTAACTTGGTTACAGGTACTCGATCACGCCCGAGACGAGTATCTGTTCATGTACGTCAACTCCGCAAGGCTCCTTTGCTAGACGTATGCTGACAACAATATTGATCTAGCTACTCAGTCTATGTTCTTGAGGCATCATCGTCGAATCGCTTGACGTACTTCTTGCCTCCATTGGTAAGTTTGCTCTCTAGTCTCCATTCAGCACCTTGAAACTCCATTAAGCGCCGGCTTCCCAAAGCTCTTCAGCCAACATAGCCTCCAGACGGCTGTCGAGGCTTCCACCAACCGTTGGCAGCGAGGGACCCGGTGTCAATTCTGGGCTAGTGCACATGATTAGAAGGGACACCGTCGCTTGCGCGAGCCTGAACTGCCGCTTAGGCGGACTTTGCGTTGAAGTGCCATGGTGGCTGCAATTCCAGCATCATCCCATCACACGGCACCATGTCCTGTCGTTTGCATTGGCACGAGGCTGATATGAGCTTTCAGAACCTTATCCCGCTGCTTCTTCGGCCCCTCAGGCTTGTGCTCCCATCGGATCGTCTGCGAAGCACTCGAATTCTGCTTTTGAAGGCCACCCATCTACCGTTCGTGGCCGCAATTTGGACTTATGAACACTTTGCTGTTTCGTGGAAGCCCGACACTGGGCTTTCGATGAGCGGCCCCGAAACACAAACCTTGAGCAAGCGGCCGTTTCGGGCATGTATACAACCAGCACGGCCTTTGGCGGCGCAGACAGCCATGGATTGGAATGGCCGCACCTCAGGCAGAGCACATCCAACTAGTCGGCCTCAGACCGGAAGTGGGACGGGTGACGGCGACCCCCAGCTCAAATCGTTGGTTCTGAAGCTCACTGCACAAGTTGAAGAGCTCACGAATATCGTCTCAGGGCTTCAAGAGCAACGCGAAGCGAACATGGCCGCTTGATGGCCGGCGCTTGCAGCCGTGCGCTCAACGGGCGACACTAACAAAAGCCGAACTTAACCTATTCAAGGCCGGCAAAACTAGAACTGATCGACTCTTACTCTGCTCCACGGGGACATGGAATTGGTGCGGTATGAAAAGGGTGTTGGTGTCTCACACAGTCGAGCAATACAAGTGTAGTAAATGAATCAAAGATTGGAATGAGGGACCAGCTCTTTGGCATGCCATATGACTAGAGTTGCAGCTCAGCGTCCTTTTGCGCCTAAGTTCAATGTCGGCTCATCTGATTTGTGCTCGGGCCGCTGACGTTCCCGAGAGCTTGGATGCAGTTCTGCGCTCTAGCTGGGGTGCCCTGTTGGCGTTTAACCCCCCCGTTTACTATCCATGTACTCACTAACACCTTCAGTCCACTGCGAAACATGGCCCCAATACTGAACAGGCGCGGCGCCTGCTACCCTTGTCTCTCGACCGCTTGCTATAGCGGCTCTCTATCAGTTCAGGGCAATCTCCGAGTCTGCCTAGCATATACCGACTGTACGGATGGCCAGGACCGCAGCAAGGGAGATACTCTTCTGATCTTCGGGCCTGCAATGTCTACGTAGATATATTCCGTCTTTGTACGCCCTACACACTGCTTCTAGTCTTCCACTGTTCAAGTTTACCTTTCTCTTTACCCAAGATTTGACTTGGGTGTTAATACGAATCCTACATCTTCACTATTTGACCCAGCCGTTTGTTTTTAAAAGCTGTTGTCATGTCTTCACGCGGACAGCCCACTCCACCTTTCAACTCGCCCTATCAACACGCCATGAAGCCGACTGCCCTCCTACATTCTCCAGCATATCCTTCACCAGCAAGAAGTGAGTCTGCACACTCGCGGTATGCTCCCGAAGGCCTTGGACTTTACAATCTCCCCTCTCATTTCCCACCGACGGGACCACAACCAAACTCGATCCTTTTCCCACCATCGCCGCATCCAAGCGAGGCTTGGGCAAATATCTCCAACGGTGCATCTCCATTGATGACGGAGCCGATCGTCGACCCATGGACTTCTGGAGCATACGATCATCCAGTGTCAAGGTCACCAGTGCCATGGCCTCAGTATCAAGACTCGCATAGGTCTTCATTATCATCACAGCGGGAAATGTCCGTCTTTTCCGGCGATGGCTCGGAGACTGGGTTTGCACATGTGAAGCTCGAGAACGGCTCTGGATGGACGACGGATGACGATGCATCGCCGCCTGGTACGGTTGCACCGGAAAGACTGATCAGTGCCAGCCTGTTCTCGCCTTATGATCAGTCGTATGGCTCGAATATGATGCCCAAATATGAAAACACTCCAGGACCCAGCTACGAGGAGCACCTCCACTTGTCAACACCCACACACTTGGAAAGCTCGCATGTCGATTCGCGCCCCAGTGTGACGGCTCGAGAACGACGACGGAAGAACAAGACATCTCCCGAGCATGCCAAGTTTAGTTGCGAGATTTGTGGGCGAGGCTTCGTCCGAAGCTACAACAAGAAGTCGCACATGGCGAGGCACAAACCGAACCGGGTGAAGCTTTACAAGTGCGAAACTGGAGACTGCATTATGAAGTTTGATCGCAAGACTGACTTGGACCGCCACGTCAAGAGCGTTCACCTTCAGCTTCGGGACTTTGGGTGCGCCAAATGCGGCGATACCTTTTCGCGCAAAGATACTCTTCGAAGGTACGTGAGGGTCGAGAGGCAGTATTCGAGCCAAAATCAAGATGACTGACTCGTAGCAGACACGAAGACGACGGCTGCCAGAACAAGAACCAGCTGAGCCCGAGCCAGCTACCTCGCGCTCGATACATGCGGGCGGCTTCCGACACGCTATACCAGTCGCCGCGACCAGAACTATACACGCAAGCTGGGTTCCACTCAGCAGAGCCGGCGCAGGGTGTTTTCGACAACCGGCCACCGGCAATGTACCGCAACAGCCACTTTGGCGCGAGCCCACATTTCTAGGCGGCAGAGGAGGAGGTACATGGCATGGACATGATACATAATGGGGGGCGGGAGGATACTTCGATTTTGGGCGGCACTGGACTCGCCACAAACCGCGGGTTTGTACTCGGCGACCAATCGTAATGGGATTCAAGCATGGTGTTGGGGGTTATTTTGTCGGGAAACGAAACTGGAGTTACTGGCTTCGCAGCCCACTCAAGGGTAGGAGACGGATAGATTCGTAAGAATGTTAATTGAGCTTCTACCAACCTTCTCGGACTATATTGTGCCCGAGTGCCACGGAAGCTGACGGCCGGGGTGCTGTGGATGTATGGATGGAGGGGAGGGATGGATGTATGGATGTGTGTATGTATGTAATGTATGTATGTATGTATGTATCTAGACGAAGGCGTGTGTCCAGCAGCGAGCAGGGGGGGACCCAGCCCCACGAACGGCTGAAGAGGCAGAGAGGGTGCTGTGCTCTGGTGCCTTTGCGCCTCTGCACCTTCGCCTTAACGTCTGTTAGTGTTACCGCGCGGACATGAGCCAAGCATGAGTGACCCGCGTGCCCAGGCAGACAAAGACCACCTGCTGGCTTTGAGAGTGGCGGCAGGGGGGCGATGTGAAGAGGTGTATCCATCGTGCAGGTTGCGTATCCTTAAGCGCCTATCTCGACATAACCATTGGCCGTTTTTGCGCTGATTTTGCCCGCCGCTACCTTAGCCGGGCCGTCACTCATAGTTAGACGCATTGTGTGCTTCGCTGTCATATCCAGTTGCCGGATTGGCAGTGCCCGCAGCAGCTGAACGGCAAAAGTACGGCGTCTGCTGTGATGTCGTGCGTGCCTCCAACGGCCCAAGATGGTCTACGTCTCTACCTAGATTCACACCACCACCTTCAGCCATCCATCTGTTAAGCGCCCGGGGCTCGTGCACCCGACCCGACCGTTGTTCTACACACATACATACCGGACATACTTGCGCCTGATCAGCCCAGTCAAGCATCGGCCAAATGCACACGCACAAGCACACGGCTGGGGTCGATCAGCAGGGAGTCTGCATCTATCTGTTGTATATCTGCATGCAATACCTCGTCGGCCTACGAAGCGCGCTAGTCCTTTCCCGTCACGGCTCAAACGCTATCGGCTCAGCACTCTCCCCTTCGACACACCACCACGCTTTCTGCTCTGGCACCCACATCCCGCCTCGCCCCGCCTAGCCCCGCCTGTCTCGCCGGTGTGTACAATATGATATGCCATAGACATATACAATACAGTGCTGTATATGCGCAGCCGCCGCCGCATCCTGCTCGCTACCCGGCGACGCGGTTCTTCCTTACGCCCCGCAGACGCCCACCCAGCCCCCAACAGCCCACCTCAGTTCCATAGGCGGTGGTACTCTCCCCCTCTTCGTTTTTGCGTCCGTCCTGCCGACTGCTTTGCGTATATCTATCTAGACAGGATGCGGCCGTTGTCGTGTTGTGTTGGATCGCAGGCACATGACTGCCAAAGCATGCGCTGTGAGGATATACGTGCTCCTCGCATTGACGGTCCGTCCCTCCACTGCCTGGCCCGATCCACTCGGCCCTGGCATGCGGCTTTCCTCCGCTGCCGATGGGCTCGTCAGCCTAGAAGCCAGTCGCCTGCGTGTTTACCGTCGACTGAAACATGCTTCGCTGGAAAATCGGCTTTGGTTGAATTGCGGTCCACCCCGTTGCCGTGGACCCGCTGTGTCGCGAGAGCCCGCGGAGAGCCATGTTGCTCATAAGCACCAGTTCCCGTCATTCATTGGGCGGTTGTGGTAGCCCTGCAAATCATTCGCCATGCTTGCAGCTTTACCCCCCACTGCCACCAAAAAAATGCCGTTGAATCGCACAAGTTGCACTGTATGCTGTCAGCTTCATCGTTTCGGTGTTACCCTGACGACGCCCGACTGTGGCAGCGATACTGCATTGCACCGTGCCCGCCTCAACCACCACATCGACAATCATTGCCAGCATCGTGTTCTCTTCGACTCACCTCTCACTTGACGATGAAGCATGCATGTGGCAGAGTCGTTGTGCTGCGCATTGCTGTCGCTCAGCGAAAGCCTTATGATACTGCGATGACCGATGCCCATGTAATTATCCCCCCCCCCTTCCCCCCCTCCCCCAATTCACTCCTACCAAAAACAGTACTGTTCCACCCAGTAGGGTACTAGATGGAACAATGCGCTCAGCGATAATGACGTCGGCTTCGCTAGTCGACCATTACTCCTTTTGATGTCTTCTGCTATGCATCACACTCTCTTCCGTCACTTGCACAAGATATGTATGTGTCTTGCCCTGTGACAAGTCACTCCGCTACAATGACCATCCACCTGTATTTGCGGGACTGTTGGGATGAATCCTACGACGAGCCTTAGGTCACTTAAACTTCTGACAGGCATGTGTCACGAGAGTTTAATGAGAGATTCAAAGGCTGACGATAGGTGCACACATGAATCCCTCATTTGCATCGCCAAGCACGAGTGGAATCCTGCCTCGATCCACTTTCAGTGATGTCTTCGTCTTCTTCTCACAATGACAAGCACTGTCGACGTTGGTTCACCGACGGTTGTTGTACAACAACTCTCATCATCAATTTCCCGCTCTCATGGTCTTGGGTTCCCAATACACGCATAGAAACTTGGAAGCATCCGTCGTGTAACCTCGGTACTCCGTGTACTCCTCAAATTTTCGCGCGAACCGCCAGATGCGAAGATTAGCGCTCCCGATCGTTCCCCGCGCTTATGCAGGGATGTCTACCGCCAAGTCGGCGCTAATCGATTATCCCCCAGACGATCGCTTGTACAAGCGCGCGGTGTGGGTGCATGATAGACGCGATAGCCGCTATACGTCAAGCATAAATTGGATCGGGTTTAGTCTCTTCCTCTGTATAACCGAGTCTTAAAGCGACCTCAGCTTCCGCATTGCCCGGAACCTCGCTTATTCACTCGCGATTTCATAATTTGTGAATATCCCTAACAGCTCGACTGGCTTTTACTTCTTGAAGGCACCATATCTTTCATAGCTTTTGCTGATACACCCCTGTTGTTGTACATTCTCGTCATGTGAGTGATGAAAATAGCGAAATTACCTGGTACCGGGCACCACATCTATTGTAGTCCGACTAAACGCTAGTCAGGCTCGGCAAGGCTGACAATCTTTTCCCTGTAGGATGAGCTATCTGGGCTGAAGCGATGTACGGAGTATCGAAGTATCCACAAGCCCGACTCCGCGGAGGACAAAGATTTCCGTCTCAACCCCTCAGCTGGCACGTCGATTGAGGCCATCTGCGGGGCGTAAAAATCCAATGCAGAGGTGGCACAGACCCCCTACGCCCAACGCCCCACTCGACCCAGAATGAGATAGAATTGGAGCCGGTACAAGCGGTGCAACTGTTGCCTTCATCCTCGCTCACTTATTGCAGTCTCTTTCAGCTTCTAAAGAACGAGATCGATCCTTAGGTTGTTCTTCATGTTATCTATCAACATTGTACCCAGACAGGGACATGTAAATGTAGTTCACAGTAGCAAAGTAGTACACACCCCCGGACCCCGATAATGAAACGCTGGACTAGTACCCTAATTTCGCGAGAACCGGCATGACCTGCTCTGTGTTCAAGGACCTATCTGACCCCACTCTTCTTACGTTCACATTGCGAATCTTGAGTATGACGTGGGGTGATGGGCAAAGGTATCGTTCTAGGGTGCATCAACCCCACGCAAAGGCGGAATAATCACTCTGATTACCACATCACTTACTGTTCACGCGATACACCACTAACACCTAAACGAAACCACATCCCCCCAGAGTCGATAAATCATCAATATTCCCTCAACGATCCACTCATCCGCATATCATCAGGTCACCATACTCTGTAATTTCGTACAAACCATCAGCAGCTCGCCAATCCCAGAACCACTCCGCAGTTCGATAGCTTAGCAGCATTCAGCCCTACGATCGGAAGCCTTTGAAACAAGGATAAACACCGTTCGTGAACCCCGCCCAACTACATATCAGGTACATCATCAAATGGCCGACACTTAAGCTAAACCAACAGCCCAACTCTCCACAGCTAACCTACACTGCATAACAGACAGCCCCTCCATCAAAAGGGCAAATGCCCAGCACAAGACTCTTACACCGATGAGGAAATTCAACAACGTCACTCTTGCAGAATATTACACCGATAATCCCTACCTACCTACATACATCATCCCACCTACCTACGTATCCGCCCCCACACCTCTAATTCGACGAGCTGTTGAATACGAAGAAGGACCCGCACTTGGTGCTCACCTCCATAAACGTCGACCAAGCTTCTATGTATTCCCCTACTCCACAAAGCGAACAACTACCGTTCAAGGCATAGCCAACCGCACATCACTTGAGCTTATTGCACATACATATAATAAAGCCCCGCCCTCCGGACGGCGATCGATCCACAAGGGTCGCCGGCCGGTGATAAACGATACATGTTGTAGTAGTTCCGAGACTCTGGCCGGCGAATTCAGAATCGCTAGGTAGAAGGATACTCGCTTCCATGCCGGATACCCTGATGATGGCGTTCTCTTTTCCGGTGAGCTTTTGTGGGGAAAACTCTACTTTCGTGCGGGTCTACTTGGCTTTGGTAGGTGTCTGTGATGCTTCCGAGGACGGCTGGTAAGTTCCATGGCGTGGTGGGCGAGAGAGGTGGGATGTTCTGTATGCACTTGGATTCGAAACACCGATTCGTACCTTCAGTTTTCTTACGCGAGAGGCTGTATGACACAGTTGAATGGGATATAGAACCTAAGCCACCAAGTCGTACGCCACATGTCTGCTACGTCTTGGGGGTGGGTGAATAGGTAAGTAAGTAAGTAAGTAGTTCAATCTCTAATCATAACCGCCCCCATTAGGAACATGGCTCCATGGCTCACAATGTACCTTTTCACCGCCGCCCATCCCACCCAGGACATCTACGCAACGCCCCCTAACCTCGGTAAAAAAAACCACTATCTACCTACTATCTACCACCAAAAAGAAAAGAAAAAGTCTCCAACAAACAAAAAAACAAAACAAGATTCGATCTCGTAAACAAACACCCCACCCCCAGTTCCTCTGCAATTCAAAATTCAAAATCCAAAATTCAGAACTCGGTATTCGGAATTCGGAATTCGGATTCAGAGCAGATGTATTGCCGCATTCGGATCAAGAGAGAGGTGGTCGGACGTTCCATTAAGAAAACTACCTAACCGTACCGCATCTCATCCCACAAACCCCAACTCCCGATCTCGCTCCAGACTCCCCATGTCCTGATAGAGATCCCCTCCACCATCGATAGTACCCACTATACACGTATGCCGCACGACGTTGGTCTAGGCAGTGTGGTGTCGACGGGTACCTGCATGCCACGCCGTGCCATGCCGTGCGGTAGTGTGCGGTGCGGTGCGGTGCGTTGCGTTGTGGTGGGGAACGATTGATATGGTGGAGATGCAAAGCAGCAAAGCAGGGTAGAGGCACAGGTCCAGAGGTTGCGCCATGGATGTGCAAGGTAAAAGGTAACACATACATTATATAAACAGTGGGGCGTATCCCGAACACTGGGAACTGGGGCGTGATGGTGCTACACATGGAGTTACTGGGAAGATGGTGTCATTTTCAAATCATGTACATATTCTTGCTTAGTTTAGGATAACGGTCCGGCATGTCAATGAAGACATGTGTAGCCTCGATTCTTAATCTAACTATATTCCAACCGTCATCACGTGTAATCATTAAATCGTTATGCATCAACGTCAAATCCTTAGCTATTACTACAATCGCCCTGCTGAAGAGAAGCTTTTCAAATAAAGTCGCCGTCTCCAAAGCCTCCGAATGGGTTCGGAGGCCTACCTCCCGGCCCCCCAGCACCTCCGCCTGGGAATCGAGGCCCACCACGTGGTCCTCCTGGGCCAAGAGGATCGAATCGAGCGCCAGGAGGTGCCATCGGGTCGTAGCCCCCCTGTCCTCCTTGGCCACCGAACATAGGATCGTCGAAAGTAGGATGCATTCCCCCGCCAAAGCCACCAGGCCGTGGAAGAACCCCGCCGAGATGGGGACGGAGAGGGTCGTGGGGTCCCAGACCGGGCGGGTTGAGGTCGCCATCGCCGATGCCTACGGGAAAGCGGCCATCTCGCAAATCTCGGTGGGGACGGTTCACTTCGTACTCATCCTCAAAACCTGGAATAGGCTCGGGGAGCGGGCGATCTGGCCGCCGCGGTTGTGCTAGGGGGTCGTTGAATGGATAAGGGCGGGCGGGTTCAGGTTCGTTGGGGGGTGGCTGTCGAGGTCGTCCAGCAGTACCCCGCTCTGGAGCTTCCCGAGGGGCACCCTCACCCTCTTCGCCATTTCTTGTGTGCGTCTCTTCAAATCCTTCCTTGGTCAACCCAGGCGCGAGTTTCTGGATAATGGACAGCTTCAGGAGTGCGCCGAAGTCAGCAAGGCGCCCTGCTGAGATGAAGACGTCCAGAAGTTTCTTTGCGACATCCTCGCTCGAAGCGTCTTCTGCCGCCAAAACGGGTAGCGAGCCCTCTGAAATGTAATCCTTGACTGTGACGTCGAATGTCATCGTCCTGTCGGCGCCGACGGCGAGACCCAACACGACCGCCTTCCCTCCTAGCCTATTCACTTTGATGAGGTATTCCATCGACGATTGTGAGTGGGCATATCGAAATGCGTAAGACGTGTGGGCGTTCCATGATGTTGGTAGGGGTTGTGGATTGTGCGCGTCGGCGGAACTTTCTACTTCACCACAGCGTTAGTGTTAGTAACTCAATTATATACTATAGAGAACAGAACTATGAGACTCACCTGATCGGTCATCTTCTCCAAGACCAATGAGTCGAAAGCCTACCGCGAGCATGCCGGCGTGTGTAGCGAGCGCGACGGCTTCGTACGCATTCTTCAGCCCAGAATCCGCGCTTCTAGGTAGGCTAGACGCCATAAACGTGGAAAGCGACTCCGCGCTGAGCGGGTTGCCTGTGGAGTTTTGTTGTACCATCTCAACGTGTCAGTGTATCCGTACGAGTGTGATAGCTTATTCTCAAGTCGGCGGATGAAGTAGGGGATGGGATAGTGCTGAGTGATATGCTCTCTCCGTGTTAGGCACCCAGCTACCCCCACGTCATTTGTGGAGACAGGCGGGGAAGCACGTGATGCAACAGCTTTACTACACCTCTTTGACGGTCTTGATGGTAGTGAGCCTTTAAGAATATGGGTTTTCGTGAGCAAAAAATGTCAATGATAGAATTTACTTGCATCGGAGAGAAGAAGACGATTATGGTCAATGGTTACTAAGGCTCTGACATTGACTTAGGAATAGCATATATATAACTGTGTTGGGTTTACTTTCCCTTACCAGTGCTATCGGCTTTCTCCAGGATTTCTCCCGCCAATCTTTCAAGATAGAACCTGGACAAATCACCTGGCACATTTCGAAACGCCCTCAGAATCTTCTCAACATCTCGTCTCCCATTCTCGTAAGCCTGCAGGTCCCTGTTTCCATACACGTCCTTGCCCGCCGCGTACCCACTTTCCAGATTCCTGAAGAACACATTGACAGCAACACTACTTCCCCCCTCGGGTTTAGCCGTATGGCTCCACATGGGTGGTATGAAGAGTATATCGCCAGGCGACAAGGTTGCAATATGTGGATGTGTCTGGCGGAGAAAGTACTCGTCTTTGCGGTCTGGATTGTGCACGTCGATGTTGGAGCTGGACCCGCCCGGTGGGTAGGAAAGATGGCGCACGTCGGAGGGTGGGTAGAGATGAAGGGTTTTGAAACCCTGAATCTGGCAGAGTATGTTGGCTAGGACGTCGTAGTGAAGCCACAAGGCTACGGGGCCTGAGATACGAATCGGGGAGCTGTGCATGTTATCTTTGACAAAAGCGAAGACATCAGGTAGCTGAAAATCTGCCGCTATCTCAGGGAAATCTTGCTCGAGATTTGTGGGCAGTTTGTTGGCATGTGTGGAGGAGATGGCCCGGAGGTAGGTTCTGGCTCCAGCGGAAATGCCGTCTATGAACACACCAAAGGGCTGCTTTACGTATTGAAAGTTCTTGTCTTTGAAAGTCATACGGTCTGAGGTGCATTCGTGGATGACCATCTCACGATCTACAACTATTTTCTCCCTCAAGTACTCAAGACTCCATAGCCGAAGGCATGGACCAATGTCTTGGCCTTTGATTATGACAGGCTTAGAGGCGGTGAGAAGTGTCGTAAAGTCTTCTGGAGAATTCAATTGGACCTGTGGGATCACGGTCGACTTCGGTCCCATCAGCTTCTCTGCCTTCGCTTTAGCTCTAGGTAAGGAGCGCGAAATATCGGTCTTCGTTTTGTTGCTAGCAGACACGGGAATCGACCATGCTTGCCCTTCTGCCGCGCCGGAGTTAATAGTGAGATAGCCTTCGTTCCAGAAGCTTCCCATACTGAAGCAGACGGCTCCGCCTCCTACAATAACCACCTCGTTTCGAGACACTGAAGCAACCCCTGCACCTACAAATAGAGGCCAAACAGATTTTGCTATTGACACCGTAGGTTGCTCGACACGTATTGTGCTCACATTCGGGTCTGCGTCGATGACTGCAAAATCCTCGCGTAGACTGCCAATATTTTTCTTCGAAACACCTCCAATGACTAGTAAAGATTTTTCGAAAGGGACAAGGCTCGCACCGAATCTTCCGAAGGTTAAGCTTGAATTCGCTTTCCGAATGTCATTGGTGCGGTCTTTGAAGTAGATGTGCAGCTTGTTGCTACGCGCCGTGATGCGCCACTCCCACAAATCGTCAAGTACTGTGCCGCTGGGGGCCATGCCACCCACGAGGTATCCCGAGTCCTGAGCCAAACCCAAAGTTGAAATTGCAGAGCCAAAGCGCCTCGGAGGGTTTATAGTGCTGTCAACGAGGATTGTCGTCCAACCCTGTGCGTGTGTCCAAAACACGCATTCATCTAGTACTGTGCCATCGCTAGTCTTCCCGCCAAAAACAAGGATACCCTCCCTTTTGGTGCAGTCGGAGTCATCAGGTGGAACGACTATGTTCACAGCGCTGTGTCTGAAACGTCCGGGACTCAAACTATGCACCTGCTCCCACTCTCCTTGCTTGAAGAGCCAGCAATCTGCGAGTGCATGGGCGGGAGACGTACGACCGCCCACCAACAATACCGAAGTGTCGTTGATGGGCGTGACCGTGTGACATATGCGTGCATGGGGCACCGTCGAGTCACAGGGCTGAATCGCGAATGCTACATTGTCCCGTTGGAGTACGCCTATGCCTGACAGTCGGGACTGCACACCTTGCCCACCATGGATGGCTACGACATCGTTTCCAACCGTAAAAGCAGCACCGAATCGACGCAAGTCTAGCTGTTGATGTGCTGCAGAAGCATGGTGGGTGACGATCAAGGACGGGGCCTCGACTCCATCACGCCCTTGAGCATCAGTGTTTGACGAAGCATCTGCTGACGGCTCTATTGGCTTGTCCTTAGCAGTGTTAGACGCCACTATCAAGAAGTAATGGCCGGCAAATAGCGCGAATTCTTCCCACTCGTCGAACGGCTCGACTGCGTCCAAGCCGTGTCGAGCCGTGGGAGGGGTAAAGCCGTCTTCCGACCAGAGATCCCACAGATTACGAGCAATTTTGAACGTTGACCAGCCCGCATGTTTGAACCGGGATATCTGTTGGGATAGTAAAGGGTATTGCTTGACTGCTTGGATAGGGGTTTGCAGCTTGTCGAAGTGATTCAGCATGGTTTGGGCGAAGGGATGGTCACGGCCGTGTGGAAGATACTGCTCCAGCAGGCAGAAGTAAGCTGCTAGTCCGTTAGCTTCATGCCCAACGAGCTCAGGCATCACACTTGCCATCTTCAAGGGTGCTTGCCCACTGTAGGAGCGAGTCGGAGTCCGGTACCGGCATGTAGGTCAGAGACACTTCGGCCACAAAGAGCAGAGATGAGCTGGAGAGGTCAACCTCAGCCCTCAAAAGTTCCTCAAGAGTGTTGAGATCCCGAAGGTCACATCCGAATGCGATATACTTGTCGCTTCGAAGATAGGCCGGGGATTGGGCTGAGCGTAGGTTCGTCTTTAGGAGTGCCTCTCGAAGCGTGTCATTGGTGAACATGTAGTCTCTCTTCCTGCCAATGAGCTGTGGATAGTCGACGTCTACAAAGATTGCATGTTGGGATAAAGAGGCATGTCTGTGCCAGAACTGAAAGGGCAGCGGATCGCTTGTCCAGTGGTGAGTCTATGCTTTGGTGAAGGCATGCTGAGAAGTTTCTTACTCACTATCCACACCCCAGATTCACAATCACCTTTGTCTTTTCAGAGTCTTCCTTGAGGAAATCTACAACCGTCTGCTCGATGGCATGCATTCGCAGCCAATAGCCGCGATTGATGAGGGGGTTCCGGCGCATATACTTTGGCACAAACGGCTCATAAAAGTCCGGCTCTTTTGGAAAGTACAGCTTGGATACACATCGCTTGGAAGCAATGCTACTATCGTTTGTCTGGACTATGTACTTAGGCCCATTTCACAAGTCCAGTGATGTGTGTGTGCGTGACGGGAGTGCTCACGTGCATGATCTCGTCATCATTTCTTCCCTGTGCCGTACGCGACTTGCCCCCTTCTTTAGCCCTTCCTACGCCTTTCTTAAGACGCATTTTCTTTGTTGTCGTTGTTGCTGTCGTTGTTGCTTATTAGATGGCGGAGACGTGGCGGCCGAACGAATTTGGATGTGGACGCCATAGAATTACTCAACTAGTAGTGTGTGGCGGGTGATGGCGGATGGGTGGCTGGTGAGTGGCTAGTGAGTGGCGGTGCTATTGCTAACTACCATGTCGCGGGGCTCGACTTGGAGCATACACGTGATCGATATAGCTCGCTCTCCTTCACGGTAGGTAGGCGGAAGCTTGTGTTGAGCAGCCATCATCGACGCCCGCCGGTTGCACCTACACATGTCTCGTCCGCCGCACTGCCTCTCTGATTCCCCCACCAGCTCTGCGCGCGACTTTTCCACCCCGCCGCGGTTGTCTCCCAGGCACGCCTTCCCTCCAACCTGCGCCGCACCCGCGCTCATATGCACGTCGGCAACATGACTTCGATGAACTTTGTCACCTTCAACCAGGACCATAGCCATCTCGGCGTCGGTGAGTACGCGCCCAACAGTCGGTGCGAGGGCTGCCATTAATCCGCCCTAGGCACCACCAAAGGATACCGCATCTACACCACGGACCCCTTCAACAAGCAGTCCGAGTCGCGCGAAGGAGATGTCTCGAGTCTGGAGATGCTCTTCTCGACCTCGCTGGTCGCCCTCACTCTGTCGCCGCGCGTGCTCCGCATACAGAACACAAAGGTTGGTAATGCCCTGCCAGAATTGGAGCTCGGGGCAAACCACTCATTCAGGACAGAGACACTCTACAATATGCGAGATGACCTTTAGGACTGCCATCTTGGCTATGCGATTGAACCGGAAACGTCTTGTGGTGGTGCTGGAGTCGAACCTCTACATCTATGACATCAGCAACATGCAGATGCTCAAGGAGGAGAAGACGTCGCCTAATCCCAACGGTGAGTGGGCAATTCTGAACGTGTACGAGTGGCGAAACAACACTGACTACCGCCAGCCATTTGTGCCCTCTCCGCCTCTTCGGAGAATAACTACCTTGTGTTCCCTGTACCTACAAGAGCCGTGCCTGCTACTTTCCAGCCTCCCTCACATGCTCCCCCGAAAACAGACCATGTCCCTCCTGCGACCGGCGAGGTTCTTATATACGATGCCACCAAGCTCGAGTCTGTGAACGTGATTGAGGCGCACAACTCACCCCTTTCCTGCATCGCTCTCAACAACGATGGGAACCTTTTGGCAACGGCGTCTGAGAAGGGCACCATCATTCGAGTCTTCTCCGTTCCTGACGGCCAGAAGCTGTATCAGTTCCGGAGGGGATCGATACCGGCGAGGATATTTAGCATGTCCTTCAATTCGGTTTCCTCGCTACTCGGCGTTTCCTCCGCGACCATGACGGTACACGTCTTTAGATTGGGCGCACCTAATGCCGGTCGAAGCAATAGCGTATCATCACTCCCAGGACGACCGCCCTCATCCAGGGGTCGAAGCAGCAGTCGTGCCAGCGAAGAAATCCCTGAAGACTTTGAGGATAGTATGACCGAGAGCTCCGCACCCGAACGGAAACAGATCAACCCGACTTTTGCGAGCTTGATCCGCAGGACATCACAGAATGTTGGCAAGAGCTTCGCCGCAACTGTGGGCGGTTATCTACCGAGTGCAGTGGCAGAGATCTGGGAGCCTTCGCGTGATTTTGCCTGGGTCAAGATCCCGCGATCCCCAAATAGTGCCTTGACCGGCCCCGTGAAAACTGTTGTAGCGTTGAGCAACAACGGACCACAGGTGATGGTTGTAACGAGTGAAGGCAGCTATCTTGTCTTCAATATCGACCTCGAGAAGGGTGGAGAGGGGACGCTATTCAAGCAGTACTCGCAAGTCTCCCTCCCTCACGTCACTTGCTAGTGCAAACGCTGACGACAATAGTCTACTGGAACCGAATGAGCTCACAGCCAGCACGTCCCAGGACCTCCCCGAGTAGTTTACCCATTCTTCCATTTGCTTACTCACACTAAAGAGCATTTGAGCTTCCTGCATTGCATTACGGCGTTGGGGGGAACCTGGCCACGTATCCGTGAGCCGTAGTTTTATTTAGTCCAGTACAGGTCAACCTTGCGCAGTATATCCTCCATGCCATTGTTTCAGCTACTCGTGTAGCATTTTCGACCACCTCTAAACCTTGAACTTTTTGGTTTCCACACAGCCATTTCTTCGTCTTCTAGTTGTTCAATCGCCTTCATTCCTCGTAGAATCATCTCGTGATGCACCTAGTCCAACGTCTTACCAGTATCCCACTACTCGCCTACAGTAAGCTCAAGTTGCGCAGAGTCCATGGCAACGAAAGTAGCAAGGCTTTGACGAAAAACGCTTGAAACAATATGGAAAAGTTCTATTTCCTTTCTATCTACAAGCACAACAGTTATTCGTACAGGAGAATAGTGTAGCATATAGCACAGCACGGAGCAGAAGGCGCTTCATATGCTTCACCAAAAGTGCCACCACCTATATTCAGAGCCCAACTATTAAACGTTTGCCTGGTACTATATGCCAGGTCTTGGAGGATCCCACACCAATGCCCAACCCCGAATTACCACCAGCACCAGCCCCTTCTAACGCCCACCGTGATACCGGAAATGACACCATGCTCATCGAGGGTATATCTGCACCAACTGATGAAAAGAAGCAAAGGAAGATGATAAGCAAGGGAATAAAAAAAAGGGAAGAGAGTAAGGGCGACACAAATTAAATAAAGGTAGAAGAGTCAACATAGAAGAAGGTAGAGGTGGATTCGTCGCTTAGGGGAAAATGAGGTCGGGGCCGTGTGTATGAGAGGATATCGTTAAGGTTCAAAGGAAATCACCGTCCGTGCAATGCGTTATTGCGGCGCTGGCGTCCAATCGTGAGAATGAGGTAGGTGCATAGTCGTCTCAAGCTGATGCCGCTGCCTCGTGGCCATGGCGTGAACTGATGTTCCGGAGTCTCTCCACTGTGCGTTTCCGCGAGACGCTCTTCTCGCCACGCGCCTTGCCTTGAACCACAGCGGTCCAGTCTTCCCAATCGCTCGCCATCTCAGTGAGCACATTGCCCATGACCTGAGCACTGGCCATGAGGCCGTGCTGCTCGCCGTCAAGGATTCTCACCTCACACTTGCGCATCAAGCGGCCAAGCCATCGGATGTTGTCGACCGGAACGCGAGTGTCTTTGCTTCCATGATGGATGACAACCGATCGGTTGATGTCTTCATATCGAAATCCGATAGTTTGTTTCGTCTCCAAACAGACAATAAGGTCAGTGGCAGGGTTGGCGTTGGTAGTAGCACGGTCCCAGATTGCAAAGGTGAGCCGCTCATCATACTCGCGTTGTCGTTGGCGCTCAGCGTGGGAAAGAGCTTCCTTCATCTGCTGTCTCTTGATATTATCGGGATCAGTGGGATTCGTCAGTGAGAGAGTCAAAGTGCTGGTGTTGGGCATCATCTGGTCCATTCTCAACATCGACTCCCGCCGGGTGTCCCTTAATGGTGGTCGTATAGGTGCCTCTTGCTCCTGCGGCGGTGTTTGCGGGCTCACACTCTTGCGCCTCGTCTTGGGCGAGTTCTTAGGTCCAGTCCGCTGCAAGCTGGCGCTTGTCGCGCTCAAGAATGTGGAGTTGGCGACCTTGAGGAGCGACGGGGGCAGAGCTCGCAGGAATCGCTGTGATCTGGGTAATTGCTGTGTGGGCGGCTGGTCTTGGCCGATACCGATAGGTTCCATCTGGGAAGGAGGGATCCAGGGCGCGAGAAGGTGCACCTGACCGCGAATATGCTGTGGCATGCGCAACGAAGTCGCAAGAGCGTAGACAGCGCCTGCCGAATGCGCCAAGAGTGAGAATTTGGTCACCTTCAATGCCTGGCAGATCACGAGAACGTCGTCTGTCGATGGTTAATACGGAGATCAATCGACGAAGGTAAGAGACTCACCTGGCCAGCTCAGAGGGGTGCCGTTGGGATCAATCTGACTACCCCCAATACCAGGCCGATCCGGCGTAATCAGTCTCAACTTCAGAGTCAAGGCCAACTGATCGTAAAAGGCCATGACGAATCGAGTCAAGCCCATGCCGACACAAACAAAGACGGCGAAACCATTTGGGTCCCCAACCTCGGAGAATGAAATGATGCGGCCTGTTTGGGGATGACGGATCTTTTGCGACAAACGTGTCGAGTTCAAGTACCTGTCAACATCCACATCAATCGAATCCCGGCTGGTTGGACGTTCCTCAACCACTGGACGAGGTGGTCTCTGCACTGGCATTGCTCGTGATTGCCCGCTTTGCGCTCTGGCTGCATTGATTGCATCGATCTTTTCGTTGAGCATCCTTTCGGCATCAGCTGGCAGGTCGGGATGTGACCATCGTTTCTTTTTGAGGGCTGGGTGGTTCTGCAGGCTGTGCGACGTTGACGAGGCCGACATACTGAGTGAGAGATGGCGCGTCTGGATCTCGTCGCTGGCCGAACGTACCGATCTCGCGCCTCTTTCGCTAGACGCACGATCAGCAACACTTGCAATGTCCTTGGGTACCGTGTGACCGCCCATGATGGATGAGAAGCTTGTTTTCCGATTGATGGCGGATCGCCCGCCGACGGCTAACGACTTTGTACGCCTCGGAGTTGTGACGACCGAGATGCTGTCGCCCGTCTCATTCGAAGCGTTGCTACTACTGAGCGGCGGTATCGATTCGGGTGCGGTGTGGTTTAGAGTGTCGAGGGCTCTGAGTGCAAGCTTGTAGTTGATCGGAAGCGGGGTAAAGTCGTCGCCATCGTTGATAGCAGAGCTCCTGACTAGAGTGTGGCGTTGGTTAAGGGGCGTTGCGTAGATGCCGTTGGCATCCTTTGTCGCTGCTGCGTGAGGAGCCACCTTTCGATCAGGAGGATCAGGCTGCATTGTGATCCCCAAGACTTTGTGAGCCTTCGCGGGGAATTGCGCTCTCTTTTCATGTAGAGTTGATACACTCGATGATGGGGAAAGTTCAGCGCTTGAGAGTGGTGAAACAGGACGATCGCTAATGGAAGCCCCTGCATCCATGTCCACTGGCAGCTTGCCGGCTAATCTGTCGCGAAGCAACTTTTGTTTTCTTAATTGCTGTATCCTACGCGCAACCTCGTCCTCTTCTTGTTCTAGTTCCTTCAAAACTGCTTCTTTGAGTTCTCCTCTGGTCAACGTCGCTAGCTCCACCTCCTCGTCTTCCTCAGGGACCGAATCAGCATTGTGCGAGTCAGTACGCACACTCTTACGGCCATGATTCTTCTTGCCCTTTCTCCGTGGGCTATTTCTCGACGGGCTGTCACAATGTTTAAGAGATGAGCCTCGTTCCGGGATTAGGCCCTGCTCGGTGGGTCTACTCCCATCGCGTCCATTTATTAGGTTCACGCCATGTCGAAGCGGGCTGACACCCCGGCTAGAATGCCGCTGTGTGGACCGCGAAGACTCCGCCACCAGAGGCTCTTCACTTATCGTATCCTCAGCCACCGGGAGCTGTTGCGCAGGCTTCTTCTTCCCGACATCTGACAACGTAACCTCGGGTCCTTGAATGGTCGCACGTTTTCGCTCCGCATCCTTCATCCGCATCCGCTCCCGAGAGGGCATGTACATCAGGCTCCTGTGTGCTTTGGCGCTCCCTTTGCTTTCCGACGACGTCCGATTGCTAGAGTTGTGCAGATGGCGCAACATGCCGGCCTCAATGCTGATGTTTCCGATACTGCTCACGGAGCGCAGAGAGTGTGCAGAGTGTATGGATGTTGAGCTGCCTCCGCCCCTGCTTATGTAGCTCCTCAACGAGTTTTCCTTGTCCTTTTTTTTCGGCGCGGTGAGAGGCGAGCGCCCAGACGGCGGCTTCGAGGTTCGGATGACAGGCGGCTCGCAGGCTTCTTCGTCATCAGGATAGAGAGTATTTTGGTTTCTCAGATTGTTGTAGTATGCAGATCGGTCGACGGCGCTGCCATCGGTTCTGCCATGTATGCTCGAATGCGGGCTCGTGGGGACGGACAAGCTGTTGCCATAGGCGGGGAGGTTCTCGAAGTGGTCGCTGGCGGAGGCGGAGATGGCAGATAGGGAGTCAATCAAGTTGGAGATGACTTCGGGAGAGGCGCTCTGGGTCCGCACGTAATTGGGAGAGCGTTTCTTCGATCGAACGATGTCTGCTGGCACCGATGGCAGCGAGCTCCGTCGCCGCTGTCGCATTCGCATCCCATGGTTGGCATCGGCGGCCGGCGATCCGGTTGGCTGCTGTGACTTGCCAAACATTGTATCGTGCCCGTTCGCACCGCTACAGAGAAACTAGAGGCAGAGGCAGAAGCAGAGGCAGACACAGATGCACGCACGCAGGCAACGTGAGTGTTACGACCGCACCGTTCGCAACGTCCCTCGGCGTGTTTTTCTGCCCTGACGCGCGAGCAACAGTCCTGGAGGGCCGAGAAGGAGGCGCAAAAGGTTGACCAGTGCATACATAAGACGCGGCCGGTGCGCAGAAGCGCTCAGGTGCTTGTTGGCGTCGTGGTCGAGGGAGCCCTGGGAAGCCAGGCCGCTGCTCTGGGAGAGGGCACAAGTGCGAGAGGATCAGAGGGTTGAAGATAGGCGACTGGCGATTTGCGACCAAAAGGGTGCGGGCAGCATTAGAGAGCAACACCTACAACGGCGAGCTAGTAGGAAGGGGTCGCGCCCGCCTGGGGTACAGACCAGGAAGCGTGGATGCCCAGACACCTCCGTGATTGGCCAGTTCAGCTCGCGGGACGCCAGGCTGCCATTTTTCTTCCGCTTCTTTTCTTTTCTTCGAGGAGCCTGTCCGCTTTGGGCGACGGCCGTTGATCGCCTTTCCACACCGCGCATGTCTAGCTGATGGAATGTACATGTACATATAGCCGTCGTGTGTATTGTTTTATTATATCGTCTATAGCGATAGCCTCGGCTCCCCAATGTCTGTGGCGGCTACATGTACGCATGCCCGACAGCATCCCATACATGTAAATGCACATGTACACATCATCGCCCCGCGTCGACCACGGCGCCTTAGCGTGAGGATCCCGAGGCCGCCATATTGTACTCCTTACATAGATACAGGCACGACAGGTATCATTGCTTGTATGTAGCCAGGCGCATCCTGGCCGCAACGCGTATTTACTCATCGTCAGGCCGGCCTTCCAGCCATCGAGTTACTCGCGGCGCAACACATCGGCATTTGCTCCAGGGCAGGCCAGGGGCGCATGAACTGAATGTTCGGGATACGCCACACCAAATCAAAGCGTAGCAGGCAATGCGACCAGTACACTGAGTACAGTATGTTATCGTGTCATAAGCCCCTGAGGTTGCTGCCTCCTATAGGATGCAATGCCGCGACAGTACCAATCCGCCCTTGGCATGTCGGCCCGTTTCTCAACAGCAGGTTAAGTACTCCGTAGATGCGGGACACCAATCATTTCCAGAACTACGGAGTGCGTAGACATGGAATTGGCTTTCATATGATTAGATATATATAACTTCATGCCTCGACGGTCCGAGCATGTTTCAGTCACTCAATGTTGTTTGCTCTATTTCCACATGGACGATAATAACGGCCCTTGTCGATACTGGTGCAGTAGAGGTACATAAGTACTCATGTACCTGACATGCCTATGCCTGTTGTTGCAGCAGTTCGCAGTAGACATGCAGGACGGATGAGTCGACAGGGATCACCCATCTCGACATCATCACAATTCCGCTCGTCAAAGATTCAGACGCTCGTCAAAGATTCAGACGCTCACCCAACCAGAATTGCAAAAGAGAAGCGCCGCACAGCATCTCGCAATATTCACCTCCTTCTACTTCCCGACATCAACTAGATATCCCTCAACACTTCTGTCGCCAACCAGTCGCTGTGCTGGCTAAGAGCCCTTGCTGTCGACGAGCCAAGGCAAGACACGAACGAAGAAAGGGCTGCCGAACAGAACAGTGGGACCCGTCGAGGCTTCCAAGTGACAGGAAACGTCTGGTTGCTTCATGGCCCATCCATAATCATGTTGTATGTATTCCGTACGGAGTACAATGTCCCTGTCCTTGCACTGAACCAATCTAATGAACACTCCCTCGGGAAAGCCGATCTGACCATTACGGCTCGTTGAACCCCGCGAATGCTGATCCCACCATCCGATAAAATTCCCCGTCCTCTACCTGAAAGATAGTTGTGTACGGAGTAGATGATGAGCTGATACTCTGTGACTTCTAGTGGGGCGGCTGTCATCTGCGCTTATTTGGAACAGGCTTGAATCTACAAGCTTTAGCTTGGTATTGACGTGCAACGTGTCGAAGCTTCTGGAAAGAACGCTCTTATATCTGGTGAGTCGACCTGATGCGAAGGCTCCCGGAAATAGAATGGAAGTGCTAAGATTCGGTCGAGCATTAGTCTTGGGAGTGATGCACGGGAAGACCGTGATGCGGGCGGTGTTGTTGAACGCAAGTGAGTGAGACATCAGTGCTAGCTCCACGCTAGCTTGAGAATCACAAATGCAGCACTGTCACATCTTGCTCTCCAGAGATGAACAACGCGAAATGATTTCCGTAGCATAAAGCCACTAGTATTGGCCTTGTCCCGGTACGTACACTTGATCGTCGTATCGTCAGCCCTAGTTGAAAAAAAAATAGTAGCTGCCAATTAATTGTACTCCGTACGTGAAGTACTTTTCCGCTCGTAGAAAGTCACCAGCGCCATCCCTAGACGTTAAAAGGAAAGACATTGACGAGAGTAACACCTTCTAGCGCCCTCGTGCACATGGTCCTTCATAAGCTACCAGTCCATTTCAATTACCTTGTAATACAAGTTATTGCATAACAAGGCTCCATCCACTCTTCATCTAGAGCGCTGTCAGAGTGATAGGCAGAGCTGAATTCATGACTTGTGCACCACAGAAAGCCAATCAATAAGTAGTCATATACTATACCGCCGACAGGCTTATGTACAGAACATTCTCTAGCCGCTATTTCTAATCCAGCATACCATGCCATCATCTGGGTGCTGCGTTGGCCTGGGGCTGAATAAAGTTCCGTGGCTAAAGTTTCGAGACTGTGCTGACCCTTGAGCTTCACGGAGCCATCTATGCAGCAAGCTGGCACGCTGGGAACTTTAGTGAACAAGTCCAAGCCCCCGTGATAAAACGGTGTTTTCTTCTGAAAGGTAGAGAGCGCTATGGCTCGTACTACATAGCGAGTACAAATAGATTGGATGCGCCGCCAATTTGGATCAGCGTGGAAGTAGTTTTTCCCAGGCACTTGGGCTGCTTGAGACCTATTTATCTATTGAACGCTCCAGTCAATCATGGTCGAACAGGACCTACACTAAGAATGAAAAAGAAAAAGGCTCGAATAAACGCCGCTACGAACTATGCCCGTGCAATGTCGGACGGAGAGGGATATGAACCAGTCGGGTTCAACCGCTGCTTTACAACCTACAACCAGGTTTCGAGAATATAGCCCAGGTTTTACAACAACAAACTCAATCTTTTCCAATGCAATTAGCTTGGTCATACGGAGTACGGGGTACTCGGCTACCTATCCGACATTGCTATATGAGCGAGAGGGTCTAATATTGTATATTCATTGCCCTACAGATATTATACTGTTAAGCTGAAACGTACCGGATTGTGGGTATGTTTACCTGTGACTCTGCGTGACTACGTAGCTGACCCGTTTACCGTCCATTGCTCCGCGACACATCAACTGGCATTTTCATTGAGGCATGGGGGTGTTGGGTGAGAACTCTTCGTACGGTTCTGCGGCGACGGATCCAAGGCGTCAACATCGCGTACGAGCCTACTCTTCGAATAGTGCTAGCCTGTTTATTCAAAGCAGCCCAGTTCGCATCCCCGATACTCTTGATTTGAGAAACCACGTTTGTACGAGTATCTCAGAGTTCCAAGAATGAAGTTCTGCTGCATCGCTTCCCATTGCCTGAAAAGCGTTGAACAGCCTGCGAGACACGCATTCACGTGTGCAATCTCCAGATACGCGACCAATCCATAGATAACTAACTAGCGCGAACGAATAGTAAGCAGGCACGCAGGGTAGGCTTGCAACGACGTCATATGTACGCTGCACGACACATCCCGCTCCAACAAACACCACGATAGAAATCGTATTCAACCCTCACAAATAATTCCCCACACCTCTATCCCTCAAGTTCTTCTCGTTCCCGTCCTCGTCCTCGTCCTCCTCCACCAATTTTCCAGCCACTCAACTATCCAACCCTTGACCAACTTTTGAAAATGTCACTAACGTCCCTCCTCGCCCCCTTCACTCTTCCCCTCGCCTCACTCTTCGCAATCCCACTTCTCTCCAGCTGGTCCACATCTCTAAATCTAGTCTTCTTCTCCCTAACATGGACAACTCTCGCGCTCTCCTATACGCCCCTCCAACTCGAATTCTTCGGGCCGCTCTTCCTTCGAACCATTCTGTACATTCTTCCCTCAGCCCTGTTCCTCACCATCGACCTGCTTCTCCCAAGCTTGATGGTAGAATTGAAAGCGCAGGGCGAATACGGATTGCCCGCCCGACAAAAGCATGGCACGCAGAAGGTTAGAAGAGTGGCTGCTTGGGCGGTTGTCAATGTCTTGTTGGCCGTGGGCGTGCAGGCAGGCATTGAGTGGTTGGTAACGGATGTGCTAAAAATGAGGAGTCTTTTGATTATCAAGAGGAGCAAGTGGTCTTTGAATCATTTGCCGAATCCGTGGAGTTTGGTTAAGCACGCGTTGATTGGGATTGTATTGCGGAACGTGAGTTGGGTTCTCTCTCTCATCTTCTGATGTGATGCAGCCATGTGTCAATAGCTCGGGCACACTTTCTACGACTCTCAGAATCTAACGTCCCTAAGCTTTCCTTCGTGAATTGTAGCGAGAAGCTGACACACAATCGGCAGGTCCTCCAATACTACATCCATCAAAGAATCCTCCATTCACCCAACGGCGGAACGCTAGCCAAATGGCACAAGACATGGCATCACAGTGTGCAAGTGCCCTACTCCTTTGTAGCAGCGTACGACCACCCTGCATGCTACTTAGTCCACCGTTTTCTGCCTCTGTACCTTCCAGCCATTGTGTTCCGCTTCCACATGATGACATATTTGCTTCTCCTGGCTGTGTTCTCATTGGAGGAATTGTTCACATACTCTGGATACAACATCCTACCTTCCACAATCATGCTGAAGGGTATGGCGAGGAGAGTTGATGCGCATATGATCTCGGAGGGTAAGGGAAATTACGGACCATTGGGCGTGCTTGACTGGGCAAATGGGACGACGCTGGGTGGTGATGTTATGGATGACTTGCAAGAAGAGATGGAAAAGCACCACGTGCAAGAGCGTACGGGTAGAGCAATCGATAATGCAGGGGATGCGGCGAGCGGTATGGCTGGTAAGTTGAGGGCTAGAGCAAAGAAGGGCAAGGGAAGAAAGTGAGGAATTCCCCATGTGACGGTGGCATTGTAATGACAACATGTACATCTAATATGGTCGTTGTGCGTTCCTGTTTGGTTGGCGATGATACCCGGTACACAGTCAGTCGGCTTGTGGAATCTCTGCGTCATTTGTAATGGTCTATTTTGATATATCAGCTCTTGCAATAACTGAAGTCATTTCCTTCACATATCGTTGAGAATGACATCACACGAACCACTGCATCCACATGCACTTTTGGACCGTTTCGAATTCGCTTGTCTGTTACAAGATCGTATAGGAAAATGCAAACCGGACCCTCCATGAAAAAGAGTTGCCTGCTATTAAGGCTGCGGCATGCCATAGTCGTCCCACGTCCCATGCACTAAACGCCAAATGCCCATCTACCCCTCGTTTAGAAGACCATCGCGTGTGGCCTGTCGGTCTTGCGAAGGCTGAAAGAAGAGCTAAGGTAGTCCACAAGGTGAGCCTCCTTCTTGATGTTAGCGAGGAGGGCCTTGTCGACGGCCTTCTGGTCTGCTACGCGGTCCTTGGAGGTTTCCTTCTTCTGGCATAATATTAGCTTCGTTTGCCTCAAATTGCATATTCGAGCACCCACCTGAGGCTTCTCGCCCTGCTTGAAGAAAGCATCCTCTCCCGGCTTCTTAGCCTCCTTGTCTTTGGTGAAGTAGCCAGGCTCGCTAGCCTTCTTCAAGACATCCTCGCTAACACCCTTGATGTCCACGCTTGTCGAGGTCGCAATAACGTATCGGGCGTTAACCCTTCGCAGGGGCACGCCGTTGACTTTGAAGGGACCGGTGACGAGGAGAACACCCTGATCGAGGTGCTTGAGGAGGACGACGCGCTTACCACGGAAGCGGCCAGCGAGGAGAATGACGACGGTTCCAGGTGTGAGAGAGGGGCGGACCTTGGCCGGACGGATGGACTTGCGGGCCTGCATTCTTCATCAGCCAATATTCCGATGCAAGAGTTGGTGGGCGCAGAAGAAGCCTAGAAGACTCTCATCGATGCGCGAGTGTTCCATTGGGGTCTGAAGCTCTTGTAGTCGTGTCTACTCCTGTAGACCCTCTCGTCGTCGGTCACGTACCTTCTTGGGGACAGCAGGGTCCTCGGCAGGATAGTACTTGCTGGCCTTCTGGGTGTGGTGAGGTATCGAACGCTCGCCCTTGGCGTACTTCTTCGTCGTGGGTTTGTCCGCCATGTCGAAATGTTGTATCGTCGAGTTGAAGCCCTGGCGTTGTGAAGCCGAAGCGAGAGATGCGAATTGTGTTGTGCGTGGAATAACGTTTCGCCGAGACGACGGCTTGGCCTGGCCTGGCTCATCAAAGATGGATCACAGCTGATTATGTCATCCATTCCGCGGCTAACTAACTAGTGTAGTGATGCCTACCCCAGGTGCCCAGCAGTCCCGGCGGCTTCAACATCATCACAAGCTTGACACTCACCTGTCGCCTTTCTTCAAGCCGCAAGAATACCAGCAAACATGTCTATCGAGCCACTCTTCACCTTCAAGGCGGGCAAGTGTGAGCTCACCGTACGTATCAGTCGTAAATTACCGTTACAGTCGAAATATCCCACTGACCGCAGTAGGGAACTGCGCCAAACCAGAAAGTTAAGCCGCAGCGGACGCCTGGCTACATCTACATCTACCCTTCCGAAGATGGTGGGTCCGCCGCAGCCTG
The DNA here is from genome assembly GCA_022560085.1 of Helminthosporium solani. Classification (NCBI taxonomy): domain Eukaryota; kingdom Fungi; phylum Ascomycota; class Dothideomycetes; order Pleosporales; family Massarinaceae; genus Helminthosporium; species Helminthosporium solani. Next base: position 133,322 of record JAFISD010000019.1, on the reverse strand, counting down.
TGCGCTGCTTCTGCTAATGCTGGCCAGGTTTTAGCCATTTTTGTTGGCGGGCCCGTGACAAGCCTCTCGATGAGCCCGAGATTGACCTCATCATGATCCCCGGCGACGGCTCCTTCATCCCCTACACCGGCAAAGAGGCAGCCGCTGAGTCAGAAAATGTTCGCTCTCCCACGGACGGCCGCATCTTTGTCCTCAAGTATACGTCCAGCTCACAACGCTACCTGTTCTGGCTGCAATCAAAGACACAACACCCCAAGGGCGATGCCAGCTGGTTCAGCCAACGTGACCTCGCGATCGGGCAGATTGTCGATCGCATGATGAGTGGCGAAGAGGATATCGACGTTCACACCGAGTTGGCAGCTGCCGTGAGCCGAAGCGGAGACGAGGACGAGATCATGGAAGACGTCGGGGACACGACTCATTCGTCCAACCGGAACCGGCACGGAAGTACGGGAGGTGCGGGTGCGGGCGCTACAGGAGGTGATATTAGAGAAGAAGGCGAAGAGTCCCGCGAAGGTGGTGCTGATGGCGGTCGAGCGTAGGTAACCAAACTTCCTACCATCAACTTCACGGGCGTCGTGGTGCCGTCGACCTTACCGGCCTTATGCAAGCGGCGGTCGAAAATGAGCTTCAGAAAGGGGATATCGGGTTTTCTTTATCATCATCACGGTGAGGCGTTATTGGAGCATAGATCATCCAGACTGTCACAGACTTCTGCATGGACTGTACTACTCATATGTACCACTAGAACAATATGCATTACTTGTCATGTATCCCGTTCGCCCGCTACGACGCTCGAGGGACTTTGCTTTTACACTCTTTTGCAACATGAGCTAACGTTTCGATAGAGCTGCTACCGGCTCGGGCGACGCATCCGCCATCGTACAAAACTTTCTCAATTCCCTCAAGGGTGGTAGCTCAAGAGGCGGCGCTCAATCATCGCAAGATCCGTATACGACTCTCCTCGACCTCCTCTCTCCCCCCACCACGATCCCGGTCATTGACAAGGCGCCCGACTCGTTCATCGACGCCCTCTGCGCATACCTTCCCACCACTCTCTTCCTAATAGAGCAAGAGGTCGAAGATGTGGCCGACATCGACCCTGAATCTGATACTGCGAAGATGGCCATGCATGCTCTCGACCAAGAGCAAAAACGTGACATTCTCAAGAGGGTAGTCACCAGCCCGCAGATGAAGCAAAGCTTGGGTAGTCTCACGGTAGCACTGAGGGACGGAGGTCTACCAAATGTGAGCCAGGCGTTGAAGATTGATGTTCAGAATGGCGGTTTCGTCAGAGGTGGAGGTATGCCGCTTGGTGGTGGGGATGCTGTAAAGGCGTTCGTTGAGGGTGTAAAGAAGACAGTGGAGAAGGGCAGTGAGGATGATGACGATGATGATGAGGACGATGACGATGAGGAGGACGACGATGAAGACGATGATGATGAGATGGACACTAATTAATTCAGTAATCGCGCTGCTGTAGAAGAGTGTGGAGGACTCCTAGGGTCTAATCGGCCTAGCTTTGGCTATCGCCCTAGAAACATAAGGATCACCATATGGCTTTGCCGCTCAGTCAGCAAAGGCTATTATGTACAAAAAGTTGATGAGGGTATGCGTTTATGAATACGACTTCATGACTAAACATGAAGCATCACATCCGTATGTTCAATTTTTCTTGCCTCAAGAATAGTGGCCCTTGGCGGTGAGATCGGCCACACTGTGAGCGTTTGGCACCAATCGTACAAGCCTTGATGAGAAGGCGATTATACAAAGCAGATTCTACACGCTGTACATACTTTGAATGAGTTCAAGAATATAATCTTAATAGGACTATCTGTCGGTGTCCCGATTCTGTAAGAAAATGAATGGAGTAGGCTGGAGCCATAGACTCTGGGATGTACGCGTGTATACAACACATCCCTCTTACTCAATACTCCACACTTCCACGCTGTCTGCCCATCCTTCCTCCACTACAATACCCTCCAGAACCTTCACCGTCCTATTCCACGGAACCGCAAACCTCGCTGAATTAATCATGCACATCCTCACCTCAACAACAGCATTCCCGTCACTCGTCGCTGTCTTTTGCTTGCCCAACAACTCCTTCATAGCGTGGTTCGTGTTGTGCAAAATCGCCTCAGGCTTATCTTTTGCCTTGCCATACTTTGCACTTGTGAATAAACATCCGATCCAGTGCTTGGGCTTTCCGTTCGTCGTCTCACACGGGGGGATTAAGAGACAGGTGCCGGTGGGCACAGGGTTGGCCTTAGGATCGTGTGTCTTTAGGCAGTGGTCTCGATAGATCTTGAAAGCAGCTGGATACCGTGTTCGGAATGCGGCGGCGATTCCGGCACCCCAGGAGCCTTGGGTGTTGCAGGCATGAATTAGGAGGGTTTGAGGCGGTGCAGAGAAGATGTCGCCTTTGTGGTAGGTCAAGGTAAGGGTAGGAGATGATGGGGAGGATTTTGAGGGTGCAGTCGTGGGCGCAGGCGTAGCTGATGGCGTGTTGTCTTTGATCTCGATTGAGGTTACTTCCTTGGACTGGGTCACATATGCCGACTTGTCGTTTTCAGTCTTCTTTGGATTGATGGGTCTGAAGTAGTCTGTCATCTTGGACGCTTTGGCGACAGGTGCATTGCTAGCATCAGGTGGAGAGGTTGCGTCCCTTTTAGGGGTTGCGCTGGTTGCATTGCTCGATGCCATTGCGAGTGGAGCCGAAGGAAGTCGGGATACTGGATGGAAGAAGTTTGGCGACAGAGCGACTGAATTGTATCTTGAGAAACAGCTGAGAAACGGTGATGACAGCGTGCGAGTAAACGTGTTTGGTCTGTAGAGCATTTGGGATTTATCATGTATCTACTTGAACGAGAGGCGTACGTGCAAGGAGTAGTCAAACAATCAGCCACACAAACAGGCAGAAGCCGGGTACAAGCGCACAGAGTAGACTGGCAAAAGGTACTGCTTTCCGCAACTGTTCTGATCAGTATCCATTGCAGATGATGCAGCGACCAAAGCCTCCTAGAGTGCGTTTTGAGGTGTTGTCACGGCGAAACGGATGGTGATGTGATGATGGCTGGCTACGAACCCGCGCGGCCAATCACAGAGGAGACAAAATACCTTGTTCAGCACCAGTACCCGCACCCTTGGCCGCTCAAACTTCCTCTCGACCTCAGCAGGCTCTCCGCTCATCACCACATCCACCGCGCCAACCCTCCGCATCCGCATCCGCATCCGCCTCCGCATCCACGATGCCCGCCCTCGCCAACACCACACGCGCGATAGCCCGCTCATGGACCCGGCACTCGCTGCCCATTGCCCGGGCGGGCTGCACCGCAATGCAGACCCGCAACGTCTCCGGCTCCGAGGCTCCCACGTCTAGCTTCGACAGCCCCTTCAGGGGCGCCGGCGACAGCACCAAAGTCCCCTCGTTCGGCAGCTACAGAAGCAAGAACAAAAGCGAAGAGGGCCCGAGGCTCATCCAGTATTTCATGGTCGGCACAATGGGTGCGCTAGCGAGTTTGGGCGCGAAGGCCACGGTTCAAGGTAAACACCCACGACAAGCTGGTCAGAGGGCTGCAAAGGCATCCCATCGGAAGAAGGGGGCTTCACGATGGCGTGGGAGTTCAATTGGCCGTTTTGCGGATGACTCGGGCGTGTTGCGTGATGGCCCGAAGTAGGTGCTAACGAGTTTGCGATGCAGATTTCCTCGTCAACATGTCTGCTTCCGCCGATGTCCTCGCCCAGGCCAAGGTTGAAATCGATCTCGCTGCCATTCCCGAGGGCAAGAACGTGCGTCTACTGCCCCCGTCATATGCTGGATCCTCGGAGCTGATGTGATGCAGGTCATTATCAAGTGGCGAGGCAAGCCCGTTTTCATCCGACACCGTACTCAGGACGAGATCAAGGAGGCCGACGATACCAAGTGGGAGTCGCTACGAGACCCCGAGCCCGACTCTGCCCGTGTTCAGAAGCCCGAGTGGCTGATCATGTTAGGTACGTACTAGCCTGCTTCGATTGGGAGACTGTCATGGTATTAACAACGAGCAGGTGTCTGCACCCATCTCGGATGTGTCCCCATCGGCGAGGCTGGTGACTTCGGCGGCTGGTTCTGCCCCTGCCACGGTTCCCATTACGACATCTCCGGCCGCATAAGAAAGGGACCTGCACCGCTTAACCTCGAGGTTCCTTCATATGATTTCCCCGAGGAGGGCAAGGTGGTCATCGGTTAGGAGAGTTGAACTGTGTAAAATAGACGGTTGCAGGTGAGGGTTCGGGGAAAGGGGGGGGAGCCCGAGCGAGCGGAGCTGTGTCAATAGTAACAGGCATCAATCTTTTCCTTTTGCTTCACGTTTTATAGATTTCGGCTTGTGTGCAATCGAAATGTAACATCAAGTTAGGGTCGTCTGTTACTCTGTTGCTCAATGGCATTCTGTGCGAGTGATGCATAGGGGACAGTTTTTCGTTGATTCTATGAACAGGACATTGATTGTATACCTGAGTAGATAACAGTGATGTTCATCAGCAATTGGTCTTCTTGGAAATTTCAACAATAATAGCAACTCAAGTGGAATCATAGGCCATTGTTAATTTATCACTCGACCCACACATAATTCTGGTAGCAACATTTACCTCGTGCAAACATTAACAAACGCCATGAGAATTCCAATCCAAGACCATGATTTCCATGACTTCCATGATTTCCAAGCTCCATGGAGATACTTCACACATTCTAGCTTCTGACATTCTAGCTTCTGACATTCTAGCTTCTGACATTCTAGCTTCTGACATTCTAGCTTCTGACAATCATATCAAGCCCGCCCCAACACATGGTAATACCATCAATGACACGGCCATCAAAATGCCATCCACGCATACTCTAAAAACCACAAACGCCAAATAATGCAAATGGTATCATACGCCAGGCACTCTGTCCATCCCAACTCCAGCGCCAGACCCTTGACGAGAGAAGAAGAAAAAGAAAGAACATGGCAGAAGAAGGGGGGGGGGGGGGGAAGAATTAAAAAACTACACTCTCATGCCAACCCCGCCGCCGAAATCTTGGGGCTTGAACTCCCTAATCTCGACTTCGGATGCCTGTCCCATATGTCCTAGATCGTCCTTCTCACGAACGGCCCTGCTCTTGTCGAGCTTCACCATTGTGTAGCTCCGCGGTAGATAGCGCCCCGGGAACCAGATTACCATGACTATTAATACTAAGGTGATGGGCAGTGCGTCGAATGCCCAGAAGCACCACTCGTGTCTTTGAAGATACTTGAGACCCGTTCCTTTGTCGTGCGGGATCTCCAGGGTTCGATAGATGGCGCGGAGAGTGATGATGCCGGCCGCGAAATTGATTAGGTATGAGAGTCTGCGCCACATTTTCCAGTCGCCGAGGTCGGTGGCTCGGAAGGAAAGGGAGATGATGAAGTAGCGGAGGGCTATGAAAGCGAATGTTAGGTAGCAAGATAGTTGCATGATTAGGCCTAGGATAAGGACGACGCGGCCAGCTACTACATGGCGTTCCGATGCTTCGATACTGCGGGAGCTTGCGTCGTCGCGGTCGTAGTGGCGAGAGATGGTGCTTGCGCCTGCCAGTTGCACAACAAAGGACACGAGGTCAAAGGTGACAAAGGTGGGCGTGATGTATTTTGGAAAACACCAGAGGGTTTTAAAGTTGAGGGAATCGGTTGGGCAGGAAAACCAGACGACGCGGCTGAAGGCTGTATAGCATGCTGCTGCTAGGAAAGATGGTGCGAGTAAGATTAGGAGGAAACCCATAAGAAAGGCAGCGTCGTCCGCGGTGTGGTAGGCTGAGTAGAGACGGCAGCTGTAGCCTATCGCTTCCATCAGAATACCGATCATGGCGGCCCAGAGGAACCATGCTTGGTAGCGGATGTATTGGTAGACTAGTCCGAAGGAGAGGATGAGTATGATAATACAGCCTGATATAGCGGCTGGGATAGCTGGGTCGTAGATATAGGGATTCATCAGGGCACCTTCTGCTGGGCAAAGGTTAGCTGTTGTCCCCCTTCGTGTGAACGGAGCCTGGGTGACTTTGACTGATGGCAACAGATATGATAACTGCCGGAACGCACTTACTATAGTCCCCGGTTTCCCTTTTTGGCAATTGTCCATAGTGAAGAGCGGATAATGTGAATAGGACGCTCATCTCGACGGATATGTACTTAAACTAGCACACGCGGTCGAACGTTAGCACAGAATCACGGCGTGCCACCACGTTCAGCGATGAGAATTCAAGACGCATGTCTCCGACGACACAACGATCCGCGAAAGGTATATAAGAAGGCAAAAATCGATGTCCAAGAGCAGCGGGTAGTTTTACTTATGTATCTCGTAAGCTAAGAAAACAAGTGCTTGGCGAGCGTCCGTGTGGCTCCTATTGCACACCCCCAAGCCCGCAGATTGACGTACGAAATCCGTGCTTCGTAACAAACCACTGAAAGCCAACGATAAAAGAGATAGCACTCATGGCAACCATCCCAGTCAAGGGGGGTGGTGGCCTTGGCCGGGCCATACAAACTATACAAAGGCGATACTCAAAGGCCGTAGACCAGCCGTGGTTCCCGTGCCTAGAAAACGACGACGCTGGACACAAGTTTGGGGTAGAGGGCCACAGAGCGTACTCGTCATTTACAGAAATACGGCAGAGGTTCCTTTTGCCTATGTCCCTGGGCGCAAAGCCTGGGCAGCTGCGCGTCTGACTGGTGCGCCGTTTAGTGATTTATTAAGTGCGAACACATAAGACGAGAATCGAAGGGCGGCGGTTAGTTGTACGCCGCCGAGTGTATGCCATGCCTTGGCATTGCGCGTTGTCAGGCAGCAGTGGTGATCGTCAACTGCCATGGCACGCATGGCTGGCTTCGGGTTGTTCAGTTGTCCCGATGTTTGTGAATAGACAATTACAAAGTTGACGCCGCTCAACCCGGTGGAAGAGGCTGCAGGGGAGGCCCGGTCTCTGCACTCAAATGTGGCGTGGACAAAGATGCTAGATGTGTTGTGAGCCTGAGGAGCGCCGTGATGCCGATGCTTGAGAGCCTTGGGGAGATGCAGGCGGCCAGGTGATTTCGGATGGAATTCGGCGGCTTATGGGTTAGGTTCTGCATTTTCCGGCGCGACGCTGAAAACACCGGTGTATCGTAAAAGTGAAGCAAAAACCTTCTCAATCAAATCCCTCGGAGGCTTTTAAGTTTGAACGTGGAAAAAGGTGGACAAGACAAGTCTGTTGTTGCTGTGGAATCTCAACTTTCCTCGTATTCAGATCCGCAAGTCGCATTTTCTCAACGAAGCCTAGCACGGCACGGCCCAAGATTCCAACATCTAACTCGCTCAATTCTGTCCTTTTGCATGTTTACATTATACTATCAAATCTCATGACAGGCTGCACTCACGATATTACATCCAGAAACATGCGTTAAAGTCGTGCACGACACCCATAGACCTGAACTCAATGACCGTGGCCATCATCGTCCCCGCCACCCCGCTCCTCAGGATCCAGTTTGATCATGGTATCGATGCGCATAATGGCAACACAAGCCTCGACAGCACTCTTCAACTGCTTCACCTTGCTCATGCTCGGCTCCAAAACGCCGGCTTTGAGCGAGTCGTGCACTTTACCATTCACGAGGTCGAGACCGTAGTTTTTGTAGTTTTTGGAGCGAGCAAGTTGCTTCGCGTTTTCCGAAGTGGTAGGATCAGATGAGGTACGTTGCGACAGAGCGTGACGTGAGCGAAGGTTAGCAACCAGCTCTGTGGAGTCTTTTGCGGCGTTGATAGCGAGAGTCTTGGGGATGGCGAGAAGAGAAGTTGCGAATGCGGCAATGGCCAGCTGTTCGCGGGAACCCTATGATAGGGTCAGTTTCACCCATCCAAACACACAAAGGGCGCCGAAACTCTTGACTTACCACTGATGTTGCCCACTCTTCCAAGTAAATGTGCAGGGCTGTCTCGACTGCTCCGCCACCTGGCACAACACGGCCGCTCTCAAGTGTTCGCTTCACGGCTGAGAGTGAATCATGTACCGATCGCTCCATCTCATCCAAGGCGTAGTCATTTGCTCCGCGCAGGATGATGGACGCAGATGAGTAGGTCTTGGTGCCCTTAACCAGAATGCACTCATCGTCTGAAATACGCTCCTGCACCACCTCTTCTGCTGAGCCCAAATTTGAGGGGTCGAACTTCTCGTCTCCATTCAGATCTGACAAGGTGCTCACAAGCGTAGCTCCTGTCGCCTTGGCTATCCTTCTCAAGTCTTCTTTCTTACATCTCCGAACAGCCATGGCACCCTTCTCTACAAAATGCTTCAAGCACATGTCATCAATGCCCTTCGTTGTCAGCACAACGTTGGCACCTGCCTTGAGGATCATCTCTATCCGTTCGATGACGATACCAGACTCTCGCTGCCGAATCTTCTCCAGCTGCTCAGGGTCGTCGATAGTAATGTGTACGCCCAACTTCATACGCTCCTTCTGTAGGTTGATGTCTAAACAGGCGATTTTGGCGTCTACGATGCGCGTCTTCATGGCCTGTGAAGCTACAGTGCAGTTGAGAGCGTAGCCTTTGATCAATGTTGACTCGGTGACACCCTTTCCATGTGCCTTGAGGATGTTCACTGCCTTGACCGGGTATTTCACTTCGTTCTTGTTGTTGGTGGTTTTCACAGCCTGCATCGCGTCTACCACCATGTTGGCGAAGAAATCCGAGTCTGAGCCAATAATTTTGCTCGACATGGACGTCTTCGCGATGCTCACCAACGATTCCCGACCCAGCGCATCCACTTTTGTGCTGATGTTCTCGTTCATGTACTTGACGGCTTCCCTGAGCGCCAGCCTGTAGCCTGTTATGATGGTAGTGGGGTGTATCCGATTCTTCATGAGCTCATTTGCTCGCTTCAACAACTCTGCCGCTATTATGACAACCGACGTCGTGCCATCGCCGACCTCCTTGTCTTGCTGCTGGGCCAGATCCACCAAAATCTTGCCTGCGGGGTGCTCGATCTCGAGCAGGGTAAGGATCGTAGCGCCGTCATTCGTAACAGTGACATCCCCAATGTCGTCCACCATCATCTTGTCGAGACCAGAGGGCCCAAAGGAGGATTTGACGACGTTGGCGATTGCCTGGGTAGCGAGGACATTCTGGTCGCGGATGTCCTGGCCACTGACCTTGGTTCCGCCGAGGACTATAAAGTTTGTCAGCCACCTTTTCTGCCATGGAGCTTCCACAGCTTACAAAGAGTTCCGGCATTGCGCTGTTGCTCAAAGATTCCAGCCATGATGTCGAGTGGGAGCTGTTTGTTGATTTCTCGTGCTGGCTGTCGCCCAATCCAAAAACTTAGGCCGCAGGCGGGTTACAGCGGATAAACCAATTCGCCGACGCCGCGCCAGCCCCTGCCACTGTAAAAATGACTCGGGGGGCAGCGACCCCTCCGTAATCTAATCTAGGTAGGTGGCACTGTGGGTGGCAGCACAAATCAGCAGCTGTGACTGGAAAAGCAGCCTTTGGGTTGTCGAAGCCCTTCCGCCCCTCCAGCAAAGGTCTATCTCCCGTATACTCGCTGTCCTATCTGGCCTACCTTTTGACTTCTTCAATTGCAGGTGAGTACAATATTTCATCTCTTCGTGGCCTGTTTCCCCGCTACCCCACCCTGCATTACTCGAACGCGACTTTATTCCCAAAGCGTACTATCTTGCTGCAGAACACTACACATCCATCACCCAAGCATACAGCTCTGTGCAGCCTTGGTGCAGGTTCCGCCCTTTGGAGTACCTATATAGCAATCTTCCTGACAAACGATCTTTTCTCAGAAAACTCACACGGCAAGCGTAGCTCGACACGAACATCATGGCCGACGCTGCGGACGGAAAGCTCAAGGATCTCTCCATTTCCGAGACGAAGAAGAGCAAGAAGGATGGCGCCCCGAAGACGGCCGCAAAGAAGCCCCAGCAGGCAAAGAAGAAGGTCCGTTTCTAGGCGCAAGAGGGTGTGCAATCTGGCTGGTGTTGACACGGAGGCAGATCGAGGGAGCGGCTCTGATTGGCATCGATGTTGCAAAGGAAGACGATCTAGGCGAATGGTACCAACAGGTCATCACCAAGGGCCAGATGATCTCATACTACGACGTGAGTATGGTCGCGCGAATCGGCCCTGTAATCGCTCACAGACGTCTGTAGGTCGCCGGATGCTACATCTTGGAGCCCCCTAGTTACGCCATCTGGGAGAATATCAAGTCCTGGTTCGATGCGAGGATCAAGACGCTCAAAGTCCGGAATGCCTACTTTCCCATCTTCATTAGCGCCGACAATCTGGAGCGCGAGAAGGAACACGTCGAAGGCTTCGCGGCCGAGGTCGCGTGGGTGACCATGGGCGGAAAATCCAAACTCGATAAGCCTGTTGCCGTTCGACCTACCAGCGAGACCGCCATGTACCCGTACTTTGCGCGCAAAATCCAATCACATCGAGACCTTCCCCTGAAACTCAACCAATGGAACAACGTTGTGCGATGGGAGTTCAAGCACCCCATGCCCTTCATTCGTTCACGTGAGTTCCTTTGGCAGGAAGGACACACTGCCCATTTGACTCAGGAGGCTGCTAGCGAGGAGGTGCGACAGATCTTGACGTGGTATGCTGGTGTCTATCAAGATCTTCTCGCTGTCCCTGTCGTTCAGGGAGTCAAGACAGAGAACGAGAAGTTTCCCGGTGCAGATTACACCACTACCATTGAGGGATTCATCCCTGCGACAGGTAATGATCATACACAGTTTTTGAAATCGAAATTGAAGCTGACAATGCGTCCAGGTCGTGGTATTCAGGCTGCTACCTCACACGCTCTTGGACAGCACTTCTCAAAGATGTTCAACATCACCGTGGAGGACCCCGCCGCCAAAGAGGCTGGCAAGGCAGAGCACGTTCACGTTTGGCAGAATTCATGGGGTCTCACTACCCGCTCCATTGGTGTGATGATCCTTACCCATGGTGATCGTCGCGGTCTTGTCATTCCTCCGCGTGTTGCTGAGATCCAGGTTATCGTTATCCCCGTTGGAGTCACTGCGAAGTAGGTCCACCATTCCAATTTAATAGGCACTGTTAACCATGACAAGGATGACCGCCGAAGCAAAGGATGATCTTTATAAGAAAGTGCAGGGCATTGCTGATGATTTGATTTCTGTGGGCGTCCGAGTCGAGACTGACTACCGCGAGGGCTACTCTCCAGGCTGGAAGTTCAACGACTGGGAATTAAAAGGTATTCCGTTACGTATTGAATTTGGTAAGTGAGCCGTACCAAAAGACCGACAACCGCGTTGACAGTAATTAGGTCCGAAGGATGCAGAAAAAGGCCAGGTCACAACCTCTCGACGTGACATTGACAGCAAAGACCAAGCACGTGGAGAGACTAAGGTCGACGACCTCAAAGAAGCCATTCCTAAGCTCCTAGAACAGATTCAATCGGACATGTTCAACAGGGCTAAGAAGGCATACGATGAGCACCGCGTGCAGCTCACCAACTGGGATGATTTTGTCCCCACCCTCAACGGAAAGAACGTTGTACTTGTTCCTCACTGTGAGGGCGATAAGTGCGAAGATGAAGTCAAGGCAAAGAGTGCTAGAACGGCGCTTGGTGATGGTGTGGCAGAAGATAATCAGGCTCCAGCGATGGGTGCGAAGAGTTTGTGTATTCCCTTCGATCAGCCTGATGGTGGCATCAAAGAGGGGACCAAGTGTATCAACCCTGACTGCACTGCCCCAGCTAAGTCCTGGATTCTCTTTGGAAGGAGCTATTAAGCAGTTGTTCGGTGTGTGCGGCCATTTCAATCAATGCAATATAAGCTGCCGAGGAGTTTGAGGGGCAATTTTTGGTTCGAAGCATCAAAGACTATGAATGCCGATCAGCGAATTCAATAAACAATTGAAAACACCTAACAAACACGATGATGAATTTGCCCTCGCCACGTCTCAAATTGCGCGAACGTAAGATAGATAGCAGGCCAGCGCACGCACAGTTGGACTTAATGTGATGAGCTGGCAATCTATGGCATGTTCGCGCGAAATCACTGCCAACTCGAAGTACTATGATATTCTGCCGAGCCATCATAACTGGCATCTCTAGCATATAACACACAGTGAGATAGCACCCGGAGAAGCCCGTGGATTATTTCGCACTTCCCTAGTGATTGCAAACGCGTTTGTCCCACGAGAATCATATCCCCACCTTCACAACTAGAAGCATACAATCTTCTCTTTCGTATCACCGACCCTCTAGATACCCCGATACGAAGGAATATAGCGCTATCGAGACCGAGTATAGCTTTTATTCAAAGATCAGAGCAGCCAGCATGTGCCACAAACTGATGCAGAAATGTACGTACCCCTTCAAGCCCAGCATCCGCAACAGAGTCATTGATGGTTTGGTAAATTCCTTCAAAGGGCAAGCCAAGTAAGGCGTATCTGAAATTTTGAATACACCCGTAGCCTTCCACCTTCCGAGTGGCCTTTTGCTGACTCTCTGCTCCATCTTTTAGACCACTGCGGGTGCACCAAAGAAGTATGCACGACGCCTTGCCCCCACGCCATCGCAACAGCTGTCGTCGACCGCTCATCGATCCAGCATCACCCCCAAAGGCAGCAGCAGAACCAAGCTCCCTATCCTATCTCAAACCCAGACTCGGGAGAGAACACTCCACAGAGCCCCACGATGACGCGTCCGGATTTTGCATCCTCAACCCCGACCCCGACCGCGACTACCACTCTGCCCACTGAAGCAGGAATACGAGAAGACTACCCTGCCCACCAAACCCAAAATGAGACCAACATCCAGCGACCTGTTAGCACTATTTCCCCCTCCTCCCCCTCCTTCCCAAATACCGTCTCCGAACCCTCACCAACCACTCCGCCACCCTACACGCCGACCTTCATCACCTCATTCACCTTACCTACTACTCCTTCCCCATCCTCCGGAGCCGCCATCGAGCCGACACCAAACTACTGCCCCTACTTTTTTACGCGGAATACCCCGCAATCGGCACGTCCGTGTCTGCAATGCTACATGAAGCCCGAGTATGAGAACTATCGTAGAAGGTGGATGAACGAGTATATGACGCTACACGCGGGGACTAGGAAGGAGGTGGTTCTGAGTATGTGCGGGATCGAAGGGGCGAATGAGCGGGCAAGGAGAGGGGAGATGTAGATGTGAGTGAAGAGGGGAGTATGTCAAGGAAAGGACGTGAAGAATGGTTGTATGCCAACTTTGGCAGACTTTACCCAAGTCTTATTTCTTGAGATGCAGCATGGGTCTTGCTGTTGGATTGTAGGGGAATGGGATTGTTCGATGGGACGCCTGCTTGTCAGCTATGGAGAAACAGGAGACAACGAGCTGGTCCTGATCAAAATGACGGGGCACTAAATCCATGCTTGGAATGGGAATTTGACTGCTGCACGCAGAGAGAGAAGTCTTTGAACGACTGGAGATAGAAATAATGAAAAACCTATCCTATTGACTTGACCTGATCTTACCCATCCGGATGATATCAAAAACGCCGGTGCCATGCATTGAAAAAAGATCCAAACACTCCTCTTCAGTCATCGTCCATACTAGGTATGATACTGGTGTCTCGCAAATCGATGGAGCATATATGTAGGCATCGATCCTGAAGAGCTCTTGTCGTTCTACTTCGCGCCATTGATAGCTGTGAACCCACTCGTTCGCCGGGGAGCTTCAGGACTACTATCTGTTTTAGGTCCAGGCCCTCGCATCTCCATCTCGATCTGCATGGCCGCACCATCTTCCTCTGCCTCGGAGTCTGCCCGTGATTTAGTGGTTTCCGTTTCTGCTTCCGCTTGCGCATCGTTGACTACGTCTACCTCCATGGCCTCGGGTCCCTGGGAGTCAGTCTCTTTCTCCTGATTATCCACCTCCATCGCATGCCCATTTGTTTTCTGCGCTTGCTGAAATGCTTCCTTTACATCCCCGTTCCTCATTCCGCCACTCTCCGCCACCTTCGGCTCTCCATTCTTTCCTTTCTCCTTTCCCTGGTCCGCGACCTCCTTTGCCTTGCGCTTAACCTCCTCCCTCTTCTTAAACTCCTTCATCGTCATCGTCTTCGGCACGACATCGGTCAGAAACTCCAAGTTGTCCGTCTTAGCGATCGCACTGGCAACGTCCCTATACTGGATGTTTCGTCGCGGCTTGCGCTCTGCTTTTACGACGTTGTGCGTGGTGGTGGCTAGGTGCTGGATAAACATCTCTGTTGCTAGCGCGATAGCGAAGGCGGCATTCTTGGAGGTGTGCAGGCGTTCGGGGTCGGCATTTATTATTTTTTGGACGCGCGCGACTGGGGATGAGGTCAGTACAGCTCTACGAGTCGCGACTTTTCACACAGGACTGTGTGCGTACGGGGAAGCGAGACTTGTCCGCTGATATCCTTTGGTGGAGCAATTGGGGTGTTGTTGTATGGCATCTTGGACGTGGGTGCGCGGCGCGTGGGAGTTATTTGTTCAGTTGTAGTTGTCGCACTGGCGTTTTGACGAGGCTTTCTAGAGAGAGAGGTCAAGGTGAATTCGTTGGGGAGACGCGATCTGGTCGTCGGTTCCAGTAAGGTTGGGGTTCAAGACGCGTAGAGTGGTGGGTGGGTGGTGAACTTTCATGGGCATCAGGGACCATCATGCGTTAGGCTTGAATCGGTTAGTATGGTGGATGACTGTGGATCTCGGGAGCTATTGAAGCGTTGAGCGTCGTGTGGTATTATCTAACTATCTACTCGCAATTAGTCATAGTCGAGCGGAGAACTCAATCAGAGACATTTGCATCTTTGTACTATAGTATATTTGTGGTTGTTCTGCAGTCTCACGGCCTTGGTTTCCAACGTCGACTCGCGTCACCGGTAAGCGGATTGAACGAGGCACTGCGCTTCCGCCACCATGAAGCTCACAATTGTATCCGCATTACTTGCTGTTGCATCGGCATCCCAGCCTTTTTCCCAAATTCCTTTTCAGGACACACCCGAGACTCATAGCTTTCAAGTGTACCAAAGTCAACATTCCCCCGATCACTCGATCAGGATCAAAGAGGCGCAGAATGACACCCTCTGCAATGCTCACTCGACGCAATACACTGGCTGGCTCGACGTGGGTGGTAGACATCTTTTCTTCTGGTACTTTGAATCCCAGGATAGTCGAACACAGGATCCATTGGTCTTATGGTTAACGGGAGGGCCTGGAGGCTCTTCGATGCTCGGAATGCTCATGGAATTAGGGCCGTGTCTGATCAATGAGCATGGAAATGGCACAGTGCACAATGAATATGGATGGTCGAAACATTCAAACCTGCTCTTCATCGATTCGCCAGCTGGCGTGGGATTCAGCTATGTGGACGAAGGAACACCTCAGCCCTCGAACAGTTTTACAACAGCGGAGGACTTGCATAGCTTTTTACAGATCTTTGTCACCGACGTTTTCCCCAACCTTGGCCAAGGAGAGGGCAAGGAAGTTCATCTTACGGGGGAAAGCTATGGTGGCCATTATATTCCAGCTCTCAGTGCTCAAATTGTCTCGCAGAATCTGCTGTATCCGACGAGGGCTCAGATCAACCTCAAGTCTATTTTTGTCGGCAATGGCTATGTCTCTCCCCTGGACACTGCTTTTGGATATTGGGAAACACTTTGTACCACGAATCCGGGCGTCAAAGAGCCAGTCTTCAACAAGACGCGCTGTGATATTATGGCCGCCAACATTCCTCGGTGCATAGACCTAGCTCGCGTCTGCTATCAACATCCTGACCCGGCCATATGCCAAGGTGCTGAACACGTATGTTGGAAAGGAGTCATCGAGTATTATGATGGCGAATCCGGATCTGCCAAAGAGCATCGCAACCGCTTCGATATAACCACCCCGTGCAAGACCCACGACGATCTCTGCTACAACGAGGCACCAAGAATTCAGGAATATCTCAATATTCCCTGGGTATGGGAAGCCCTTGCCGTGCCATCGTCGGTCAAGAACTACAGCATCTACAACATGGACGTGGAATACGCATTCCAACTCGCCAATGACATTCCTGTTACGATGCAACCGCAAGTCTTGTACTTATTAGATAACGGCATCGACGTACTCTTCTACCAAGGTAACCTCGATCTTGCGTGTAACACTGCAGGGAATCATAGATGGGCTGAGAATATGCCGTGGGCTGGGCAACCAGCTTTTATAGCGCAGCCGAAGAGGATGTGGGAACATGAAGGTAACGAGGTGGGTTGGTTCAAGCAAGTCAAGGTAGTGACGAAGAGCGGAAGGGAGACTACGTTTGCGATGAGTACTGTGGATGGAGCGGGACATATGGTACCGTACGATAAGCCAAAAGAGGCGCTGGCGTTGGTGGACAGGTGGCTTAACCATAGGAGTTTTGTGTGAGTCGTACAATTTGGAAGTGAGAACGAAGAGGTTGCTAATCTTCATTGACTGAAATCGGACAAAATGTGGAGTGTTTGCTTTATCTACTTGCGTTTAGGACGATTCATGGATATGTAAATACATAGTCGTAGGGATGCTTTCGCCGGCGTCATTTTCGC
Source organism: Helminthosporium solani (assembly GCA_022560085.1). Classification (NCBI taxonomy): domain Eukaryota; kingdom Fungi; phylum Ascomycota; class Dothideomycetes; order Pleosporales; family Massarinaceae; genus Helminthosporium; species Helminthosporium solani. The sequence goes on along the minus strand of JAFISD010000019.1, from coordinate 116,751 downwards.
AAAACGTAGTTAGATGATTGATGAGAAATAATAACACGACAGCAATTACGGAATCAGCTCGTTTTCTAATTGGTCGCTAATACGTAACGGCATGTCAATCTCAGGAAATTAAGATGTGCTCGCGTACTTTGCCTTTTTGAAGCCAGTTGAAATATTTCATTCCCTAGGATGATCTCGCGTTAGCTTTCCAATGCATACTTACTATGTAGGTAGCCACGTATAGCCCTCCAGTGCCTTGGCATCGTGTGGAAAGCACAATGCCTCTGGTTGATGAACATGTAGCTTCTACTAGTTACCTGCGCCACGTGTGGCGCAAAACGTGCGGGTCTGGTAACAATGACCGACTGTAGACTCCGACGTCCCATGCTGTACCAGTAAGCTCGAGACAAGCTACTATCTATCGCAACGCGTCGAACAGCTTCCTTCTACGAATCACTGAATACTACTTCGCTGAGAATGCAATGAACCGTACCTCATCCTCGCACTCCCTTCCGCGCCATCAGCCCCAACGTTCCCCGTCCGCCTTCCGTCGCCGCAACACCTCCGTCTCCCAACACTCGCAGGCCCAAGAGGCCGAAGATGTTGAGATAGAAGCCACGTCGAATGAGCACGCCATCGTCGAGGAAATCGCAAAGATCAAGCGCTATGAAGACTTCACTACGATCGATTGGGTACAAGATGCAGCGCGTGAGCAGCTGAGGCGGAAAGCGAAGAGGCGGGAAAGAGAGACTTGGGGCGCAGGTGCCATAAGAGGGCGGAAAGGTGGTTGGAAGGAGGGTGAGTGGAGGAGGAAGATTGTAGAGGCTTACGATGCGGGCCAGGCGTGGATTGTGGTCACACTCGTTGGGGTCGCGATTGGGATGAATGCTGCCATGTTGAATATTATCACCGAATGGTTGGGTGATATTAAGCTGGGACATTGTGAGACGGCGTTCTATCTAAACGAAAACTTCTGTTGCTGGGGGGCGGATAATGGTGAGTATATTTCACACTGAGCGGTGATTTGTCTCACGAACATATTAAACGGAGATGGCTGATATGAATTAGGTTGCCCCGAATGGAAGCGTTGGTCAGGATTCTGGCCAGTGAACTATGTCTTATACATGCTCTTCGCCGCCCTCTTCTCTCTCACGGCCGCAACTCTCGTCAAACTTTATGCGCCATACGCTGCTGGATCCGGCATTTCAGAAATGAAATGTATCATTGCGGGCTTTGTCATGAAGGGATTTCTCGGCGCCTGGACTCTCGTAATAAAATCAATCGGTCTTCCGTTGGCAATTGCATCAGGGCTATCTGTGGGGAAGGAAGGGCCCAGTGTGCACTTCGCGGTCTGCACAGGGAATGTGATTTCGAGATTCTTCGATAAATACCGGAGAAATGCGGCGAAGACACGCGAGATTCTGAGCGCCAGCGCGGCAGCAGGTGTGGCCGTGGCATTTGGAAGCCCCATCGGCGGGGTATTGTTCTCCCTGGAAGAGATGAGCAATTACTTCCCGCTCAAGACCATGTGGAGGAGTTACTTTTGCGCCTTGGTTGCCACCGCCGTACTTGCCGCTATGAACCCCTTCCGAACGGGACAGCTGGTCATGTTCCAGGTCAAATACGATCGGACGTGGCACTTCTTCGAACTTGTGTTCTATGTCATCATCGGAGCTTTTGGCGGACTCTATGGCGCGTTTGTCATGAAGTGGAATTTGAAGATGCAGGTATTTAGAAAGAAATACCTATCGCAGTATCCGATTATAGAAGCGGTGACGCTGGCCGTGCTCACGGCTATTATCTGCTATCCGAATATGTTTCTGAGGATTGACATGACGGAGAGCATGGAGATTCTGTTTTTGGAGTGCGAAGGTGGCCATGGCTATGACGAGTTGTGCAAGTAAGCCATTAATATCCCCCTTTGTAGTTGACTTGCTAACAACACATGTATAGTGTGGACAATCGATGGCACATGATCTTTTCGCTTGCTGTGGCCACTATTCTTCGCACGCTGCTTGTCATTATATCATTTGGGTGCAAGGTCCCTGCTGGTATATTCGTGCCATCAATGGCTGTCGGAGCTTCCTTTGGCCGGATGGTCGGCATATTCGTCCAACATTTGCACGAGTCTTTTCCCGACTCTGCGTTTTTTTCAGGCTGTGGACCCGATGGGCCTTGTATTACACCTGGGACGTACGCTTTTCTAGGTGCAGGTGCTGCGCTGAGCGGGATTATGCATATCACGGTGTCGGTGGTGGTCATCATGTTTGAGATCACGGGTGCCTTGACATACATTCTACCTACCATGGTAAGTTTGGCCGCAATTGATCACACAAGTAGCCGCTGATTTCTTCTTAGATCGTCGTTGGAGTGACGAAAGCCGTCAGCGAGCGTTTCGGGCACGGTGGCATCGCAGACCGCATGATCTATTTGAACGGTTATCCGTTTCTAGACAACAAAGAAGAGCACACGTTCGGCGTACCGGTGTCAGAAGTCATGGTCTCTCAGATCATCTCCATCCCTGCTACCGGTCTGGAACTACGTGAATTAGAAGGCATCATGGCGGAAAACCAATTCCAGGGATTCCCTATTGTGGAAGATAACGCATCAAAAATATTGGTAGGCTACATAGGCCGTACAGAGCTCCGCTACGCACTCGACCGCGCGAAACGTGACGAAATGGCTCCTGGACACGCCAAGTGCTACTTCAACTCTGCACTGAACGGTACAGAACCAAGAACGCCTAGCTCAGCTATGCCGTCTGTCTCTTTCGATACCATGTCCGCAACGTCTGCACAACTTTCTGTCGACCTTTCGAAATTTATCGACCCAACACCTCTATCCGTTCACCCACGTCTCCCTCTTGAGACGGTCATGGAAATCTTCTCAAAGATGGGCCCACGCGCTATCCTCATCGAATACCGTGGTCGTCTCGCTGGTCTTGTGACGGTGAAAGATTGCCTCAAATATCAATTCAAGGTGGAGACACACGACAACCCATCTAGTGCCGGAGCGGTGGACAAGAGCGAGGAAAAGTTATGGGCGGTTATCAAGACAGTAGGTACTTGGCTTAGTGGTATGGGTGGCAATTTGGGAAGAAGAGTCGGACTTGGAAGAAGGCAGAATATCCGATTAGACAGTCCACCGACTTCGCGTAGTGGTGGGGTAGAAAGGGAACGGCTCAGAACCAATAGGGGTGAGTCCGAGGTGGAGTTGGAGGACAGAGGCAGGGGCGATGCTTGACATTTTCTTGTTGAATGGATTGCCCACCAAACAATTTCATTCCATACGTCGCCCCTTTCGAATATGAGACATATATAGATATTTAGCCTCCTTGGATGTTTATGGCTGCGATCACGTGAAAACCACGGAGCAACTTCCTGTCGAACCAAGTGAACCCTGCAGCGGCGTACGCGCTCGGACCCACGACGCCAGCACGCGTCCAACTAACACTAACTTTCCGAACGTTGGAAACGCTGCAACGACAACATTCCACATAGTCATCACTTTGGGCCTTTCCCCCACTCCACCTTCGCTCCTTCCACGTAATACTGCATCGCTCTGCTTCCTGTCCTCCGATCTGAAGCAGTGAGGCGCATGTCTTTCATCCGAATCTCGACCTAATCGATAGCATGGAGGGACCGCTGAGCCCAGGGGCGGCCAACGGCAGCATACGCTCCCCCAGCCCATCACCGCCCGCGATAGACGCCCAGGTGCTGCTCAACTATCTGGAGAGGGTGCTCGAAGTCAATCTCGATGCCCATTCCAGCGACCTTCGTGCCCCTGGCAGTCTGCTCGCACCCAACAAGATCGTCGATACCTTGCAACGATGTACTCGGTTTGCGCAGGGCGGAGAAAACCAGACCGCCGTTTACATCACAAAGCACCAGGTAGAAGAGGCCAATATAGATGGGCTGGAAGTCACAAATGGCAAGCACCGTCTCCATGTAGAAGGGATGACCCCACTGACAGCAGTCACAGGCGACCTGCAACACTTCACCTATTCTCTCTCGTTTGAACTCACCGCCTCTCCCACGTGTACGGCGTATATTGTTGTTTCCAAGCGCCCGATACCCATAGACCCAGCGATACCCCTTAGCCAGCAGGTTCACATTTCATCCCTTCCCGGTTTTACATCTTTTAATAATGCGCCTGCGCAAGACATTTCTCCCTACGAGTTTCTTCGTTCGGTTTTGCGCAACTCTATCGAGCCGTACTTCGACACGTACACAAAGAGCCAGCGGAGTCTGGCGGGGACGTATACCAAAGGCAACAATGACGCCAGGACAGGCATCTCGGCGACAAAGAAGAAGATCAGCGAGTTGGAGCTCAGCTTGCACAATCTGGGGCAGAATGTCGAGATTCCGGAGCTTCTTCTACCGCTGCATGTCGTCATCCAGAATGCGCTCGAGGCGGCCGAAGAACGCAGCGTCAAGCCATCACCCGAGCTTGTCCCTGCTGCGGTTCTCGCCGATAGTCAGTTTTTGAACGGTCTCCAGGCCACGGTCAACGGATGGATCAAATCTATACGGAAGATCACGGGCACTGAGCGAGACCCCAAGACGGGATCTGCTACGCAAGAAATCAACTTTTGGCTCTCGATGGAACAAAGATTGGACGACATTGAAATGCAACTGAGCAGTCCGGGTGTGCGACTTACGCTGGACGTACTCAAGAATGCGAAGCGTTTCCAGGCGACGGTCAGCTTCAGCGCAGACACTGGATTGAAGGAGGCTTCTGACTTGGTTGCTAAATACAACCAGTTGATGCGTGACTTCCCAATCGACGAGCTCCTTTCTGCTACTTCACTACAGAAGGTACAGGAAGCGATCCAACAAATCTTCAGCCATATGAACAAGAAGCTTCGCATTTGCCCGTATCCTGTTGTTCGCGCACTTCCTCTCGTGGAAGCCATCTCCGGCGATCTGGATGCACAGCTACATAGACTGGTCATGGGTAAGGAGCTGATGCATATGGATTTTCCCGAGTTTGAAGGTGTCATGGATGTGGCCGACAGCATATGGGGCGCATGGGAAGAGAACATCAAGGAGTTTACAAATGTTGCCCGTGAGGTGACGAGGCGGAGGAATGAGAAGTTTATCCCAATCAAGATTACGGCTCGTCATCGACAGATTGAAGAACGGCTTCGCTATGTCACAACCTTCCGAAAGAACCACGAGCAGCTACAGCGCACGATCGTGAATGTACTCGGTTCGCAAACATCGCTTGCTTCGCTCGGTGATGGCGGAGATACCAAAGAGGCGGTCATCGTAGAAGAGATGGGCGACGTCGATGCTGTTAAGGAGGTGGAGAAGGCATATGATGTCTTGAAGGACGTCGATGTACTCGACGTCTCGCAAGAAGGAACCCGTCTCTTTGAGCAAGCCGAGCAGAAGTACAATGAGCGCACCTCCCGTGTGGAGAACTCTATTATCGCACGACTTCGAGATCGTCTCGGTACCGCCAAGACTGCCAACGAGATGTTCCGCGTTTTCTCCAGATTCAATCCGCTGTTTGTGCGGCCTAAGATTCGGGGTGCCATCTCTGAGTACCAGACTCAGCTTATCGAGAACGTCAAACAGGACATCTCGGCTCTACATGAGCGCTTCAAGCGACAATACGGCAACTCGGAAGCACATGCAATGGCACAGCTTCGTGACTTCCCTCCTGTGTCTGGTGCAGTCATCTGGGCCCGGCAGATCGAAACCCAGCTCGAAAATTACATGGGCAAGGTTGAAGACATCCTTGGGAAAGATTGGGCGTTGCACGCTGAAGGACAGAAACTCCAATCTGAGAGTAGCATGTTCAAGAAGAAACTCGATACCCGACCGATTTTCGAATCATGGCTGCAAGAAGTCGCGCGACGCAAGCTGTCAATATCGGGACGACTGTTCTCAGTTGGCAAGAATCGTGCGGCTGGTAACGTCCTCGAACTGCATGTCAATTTCGATGCACAGGTCATTGCTCTTTTCAAAGAGGTTCGAAATCTTACATGGCGCGGATACCAGGTTCCTCACGGTATCAACAACATCTCGAAAGAAGCCAAGCGAGTCTACCCATACGCGGTCAGCCTTATGGAGAGCGTTCGTACCTACACTCAGACTGTCCGGTCGATAGCTGAAATGACTGGAGTTGCACTCTTACTGAACGGCTACTCCAACGATGTGCAGGGACTTGTTGCTAAAGGCGTGCCCCTCAAGTGGGAGTCTTTCGTCCACGCCTACGACCTTCATATACGACAATCTACATTTCCCGCTGGCGCCCCTGGTAGTGTACGGAGCGAAAGCAAGCACGTCCAGTTTGTCCGAGACTTCGCCGCAGCAACATCACTCCTGCAGAACAAGGTCGTCACTCTAGTTGGCATAAACGCAGTCGTAGAGAAGGCCCTCAAGAACCTAGAGACATGTCCCTACACAACCGAAGCTTTCCGTGAGAACCTGGAAGTGATTCAGCGCTCCGTTGATCAGCTGAATTTAGAGAACTATGCCAACCTCGCCACATGGGTGGCAGGCATGAACTCTCGAATCGAAGCCATCTTGCTTGTTCGTCTGAACAGGGCTATCTCTCTCTGGATTGACGTCTTTACCAATGCAGATGACCAGGAAGAAGCTAGGAGGCCCGTGAGCCAACCGGCTCCTGCGGAGTCTGCAGAGGAGAAGCCTACGTTGTCGCGACTCACTTTGGAGATCACGATGCGCAATCAGGTTATTTACCTCAACCCGCCAGTCGAATACGCTCGTGCGAGCTGGTTGGAACAACTACAACAATGGCTTGCAGTAATATGCACCTTACAGAAGGTCAAGGCTTCGCGTTATGAGATGCGACTGAATGCGACCCACGATACATCGACCAACCAATTCTCTGAGCTACCGAGCCGATACACTAGTGCCTTGATAGAGGTGTATGGTGCGGTAGAGAGTAAGCTTCATGACATTTCTGAGTATGTTGATGCATGGCTGCAATTCCAGTCCTTGTGGGACCTGCAATCCGATGATGTCTACAAGGTTCTCGGCGAAGACCTAGCGCGCTGGCTCCAATTACTCCAGGAAATTCGGAAGACGCGCAGCACTTTCGACACCTCAGACATTAGCCGACACTTTGGTTATGTTACGGTGGACTACGAGCAAGTTCAGAACAAGGTCAACGCCAAGTATGACCAGTGGCAACAAGAAATACTCACCAAATTTGCCAGCCGACTCGGTCAGCGTATGGCAGAGGTCTTCACTCAAATCGAAAAAGCGCGCAAGGATCTGGAGATGCAAACTCTGGAGGCCTCTTCCACCGCACACGCTGTCTCTTTCATCACTGTAGTACAACAATGTAAGAGGAAGGTCCTGGAATGGGAACCTGAGGTCGAGTCTTTCCGCCAAGGACAGTCTACTCTGGATCGCCAGCGCTTCTCATTTCCACAAGACTGGTTGCACATAGAACAGATCGACCACGAATGGCAGGCGCTTAACGATGTCCTGGAACGGAAGTCCAAGATTGCGAAAGACCAAGAAGATGCCCTCAAAGCCAAGATCAGTGCCGAAGATAGGGTTGTCAATCAGAAGGTTGCCGAGATCACCACCGAGTGGGTTGAAGAGAAGCCTGTGGCTGGCAGCATTCGCCCTGATGAAGCTGCAAGTATCCTTAGCAAGTTCGATCAGAAACTCAATCAGCTTCAACTAGAGTCTGAAAACCTTGCGAAGGCCAAAGACGCTCTCAATTTACCAGCTTCCCCCGAGAATGCCCTTGCGGCTGTCCTTGAGGAGGTGCAGGACTTCAAGTCGGTCTGGTCCTCTCTTGCTACAATTTGGAAGGCTGTTGACGAGCTTCGGGATACCCTCTGGACTAGTATCCAGCCGCGCAAACTGCGTGGTAATATCGACAGTCTCCTCAAGATGACCAAAGAGATGCCCAGCCGGATGCGACAATACCAAGCCTTTGAATATGTCCAAAACACGCTCAAGCAGCTGCTCAAGGAAAACTCGATCCTTAGCGAACTGCGGTCGGATGCTGTACGAGAACGACACTGGGTTCGCATCTTCAAAAACCTCAAGCCTCACAAGCGATACTCAGCCATATCTATGACCCTTGGCGATGTGTGGGATCTCAAACTCGGCCCCAGCGAAAAGATTATTCGCGATGTCATTACTCAAGCCCAAGGTGAAATGGCGCTTGAAGAGTTCTTGAAACAAGTCCGCGAGACATGGCAGAACTATGCGATCGAACTCGTCAACTACCAAAACAAGTGTCGCCTCATTCGTGGCTGGGACGACCTTTTCGCCAAATGTAGTGAGAATCTCAACTCTCTGCAGGCAATGAGACATTCACCGTACTACAAGGAGTTCGAAGAGGAGGCTTCTTCATGGGAGGACAAGCTCAACCGAGTGCATGTGCTCTTCGATGTATGGATTGATGTTCAGCGCCAGTGGGTTTACCTCGAGGGTGTGTTCACTGGTAATGCTGATATCAAGCATTTGTTGCCTATGGAGTCCTCTCGTTTCCAGAACATTAATTCGGAGTTTTTATCAGTCATGAAGAAGGTTTCGCGACAACCTTTCGTTCTGGAGGTCCTCAACATCTCTGGTGTGCAGAAATCGCTTGAACGCCTTGCCGAGCTCTTGAACAAGATCCAAAAGGCTCTCGGAGAATATCTTGAGCGTGAGCGTGTATCCTTCCCTCGATTCTACTTTGTTGGCGACGAGGATCTGCTTGAAATTATCGGTAACAGCAATGATACTCTCCGCATCGCCAAACACCTAAGGAAGATGTTTGCCGGTATCTCTGGACTTATCACCGACGAGGATGGCATCATCAGGGGATTCACGTCAAAGGAGGGTGAAGAGGTGCTCCTTCGCAAGGAAATCTCCTTGATCAAGACACCCCGAATTAACGAATGGCTTGGAGCGCTGGAACTCAACATGAAGACAACACTGGCTGAGTTGACTTATGAGGCCTTCCAGGAATATGAACAACTCATGACCAACGATGTCATGGATGCGGAGGCTTTTAATAACTATATTGCCAAATACCCGGCCCAGGTCGTTGTACTTGGAACGCAAATCGCCTGGACGCATGCGGTTGAGAAGTCACTCAGCGAAGAAGGCACTTCTTTACCCCAGCTTTACGACAAGCAAGTCAATGTCTTAAAGATGCTTGCTTCGGCTGTCCTTGGTGACCTTGAACCCACTCATCGGAAGAAGTGCGAGCATCTCATCACCGAATTTGTTCATCAACGCGACACCATCCACAAGCTACAGAAAGTTGGTGCAAGCTCGCCAACCCACCACCTGTGGCTTCTTTGCATGCGCTACTCTTATGAGCCTGGTCATGAGCTTCTGCAGCGTTTAAGAATCAAAATGGCGAATGCCGTCCTCGACTACGGCTATGAATACCTCGGCGTTGCAGAGCGTCTTGTTCGAACGCCACTGACTGATCGCTGTTTTCTTACTCTCACACAAGCGATGTGCCAGCGTCTGGGTGGTTCCCCCTATGGTCCCGCCGGTACCGGAAAAACGGAGTCCGTCAAAGCACTCGGTGTGCAGCTTGGGCGATTTACACTTGTCTTCTGCTGTGACGATACGTTCGATTTCCAAGCCATGGGGCGAATCTTCCTCGGTATCTGCCAAGTTGGTGCATGGGGTTGTTTCGACGAGTTCAATCGTCTCGAAGAGCGTATTCTGTCGGCCGTCTCGCAACAGGTGCAGAATATTCAGCTTGGCCTACGCAAGGGTGCTGAGGATGAGAAGGCACAAATTGAACTTATTGGTCGCCAATTGCACGTCAACGGCAACACCGGTATCTTCATCACAATGAACCCAGGATATGCTGGTCGTTCCAACTTACCTGACAACTTGAAGAAACTCTTCCGAAGTGTCGCTATGTCTAAACCCGACAAGGAGCTTATTGCTGAAGTCATGTTGTATTCGCAAGGTTTTTCGCAAGCCAAAGAGCTTTCCAAGCAGGTCGTGCCGTTCTTCGACAAATGCGCATCTGGGCTTTCGAAGCAAGCTCATTACGACTTCGGTCTTCGTGCTCTGAAGAGTGTACTTGTCAGCTCTGGTGGTTTGAAGCGAGCTCGTGTGGCTTCGCTAGAATCGGAAGCTGATGAGGCTATCATGGAGCCCCAAATCATTGTTCAGAGTCTTCGTGAGACAATTGCACCTAAGTTGATCCGCGCTGATGCCGACACCATGAAGAGTATCGAAGGAGAGGCATTCCCTGGCGTTGACTACGTTCCGGCGCCTCTGAACCAACTTCAAGACGCTATTCGCAAGTCTGCAGCAGAGTCCAAATTTGAAGTCACTGACAATTGGATGACGAAAATTCTTCAACTCTACCAAATTCAAAACCTGCACCATGGTGTCATGATGGTGGGTTCATCTGGATCTGGTAAATCTGCCGCTTGGAAGACCTTGCTTGCTGCCCTTCAAACTGTAGAGGGTGTTGAAGGTGTCTGTCATGTTATAGATCCGAAGGTCATGTCCAAGGAGATGCTTTATGGAAGCTTGGACAGCACAACCCGCGAATGGACGGATGGACTGTTTACCAGCATCCTTCGAAAGATTGTTGACAACCTTCGTGGTGAGGATACCAAGCGACACTGGATCGTCTTTGACGGCGATGTCGACCCCGAATGGGTCGAGAACTTGAACTCCGTTCTCGACGACAACAAGCTCCTCACCCTCCCCAACGGAGAACGTCTTAACTTACCTCCAAATGTCCGCATTATGTTTGAAGTCGAGACTTTGAAGTATGCCACCCTTGCCACAGTCTCTCGCTGTGGTATGGTTTGGTTTAGCGACGACACTGTGGAAGTCGACATGATGATCAAAAACTACATCGACAACCTTAGGGCTTCGCTATTTGAAGATATTGAAGACGACTCGGTTGCGCCAGGCCAGATGTCTCAGAAGTCGCTTGCTACACAAAACCTAGTTGCTGAATTTCTGCACATCAAACTTACGCAAGACCGATTCATCGAGAAGGCGCTTAGCATGGCTAAGAAGTTCAAACATATCATGGAGTTCACGGATATTCGCGCTTTGAACACGCTGTTCTCCTTGCTCAACAAGGCATGCCGTAACGTGCTCGAGTACAATGTTCAACACCAGGATTTTCCCTTGGACGACGACAAGATGGAGGCCTACATGTCCAAGAAGTTGCTTCTGGCCTTAGTCTGGGCCCTTGTAGGTGACTGTCCTCTCACGGATCGCAAGCAATTTGGTGATCTTATCGCGGGTCTGACTGACGTTGAACTTCCACCACTGAACGATTCCAACTCTCTCATCGACTTCGATGTCAAGCCGGAGAAGTCGGAATGGGATATGTGGCAAAATCAAGTGCCAAACATGGACATCAACACCCATTCCATCATCCAGACCGATGTTGTTATCCCAACTCTCGACACAGTCCGTCATGAAGATGTCCTCTATTCTTGGCTCGCTGAGCATAAACCCCTGCTGCTTTGCGGTCCTCCTGGTTCCGGTAAAACTATGACGCTATTCAGCGCGCTTCGCAAGCTACCGAACATGCAGGTTGTTGGCCTCAATTTCTCCAGCGCCACGACTCCGGATCTCCTTGTCAAAACATTTGAGCAATACTGCGAGTACAAGAAGACCTTGAATGGTGTCCAGCTCACACCTACTCAGGTTGGCCGATGGCTCATCATCTTCTGTGATGAGATCAACTTGCCGGCACCTGACAAGTACGGCACCCAGCGCGCTATCGCCTTCTTACGCCAGCTGGTTGAACAAAACGGCTTTTGGAGAACATCCGACAAGACCTGGGTCACCTTGGACCGCATTCAGTTCGTCGGTGCCTGTAATCCGCCTACGGACGCCGGTCGTACACCAATGGGTCTTCGATTCCTTCGCCATGCTCCGCTTATTATGGTCGATTACCCTGGTGAGCAGTCGCTGCAGCAGATCTATGGCACCTTCAACAGTGCTGTTCTCAAAATCATACCGACATTACGAGGCTATTCGGATGCATTGACCAAGGCTATGGTGCAGTTGTATGTGGAATCGCAGAAGAAGTTTACTCCCGACATCCAACCACATTACGTCTACTCCCCCCGTGAGTTGACGCGGTGGGTTCGTGGTATATATGAGGCTTTGCGACCTCTGGAAACTCTCCCTGTGGAAGGTCTTGTACGCATCTGGGCACATGAGGCTCTCCGCCTGTTTCAAGATCGCCTCATTGCCGAGGAGGAGCGCAATTGGACAGACGAGTGTGTACGCCGCGTGGCAATGGAACATTTCCCTACCATCGATGAAGACAAAGCCCTCGGCGGCCCGATCCTATACTCCAACTGGCTTTCCAAGAACTACGTCCCAGTTGAACGCGACCAACTGCGTGACTTTGTGAAAGCACGTCTCAAGACCTTCTGCGAAGAAGAGGTCGACGTTCCTTTGATCCTCTTCAACGATGTCTTGGAGCACGTTCTTCGTATCGACAGAGTATTCCGTCAACCTCAGGGTCATCTTATCTTGATCGGTGTCAGTGGCTCAGGAAAGACAACACTATCGCGCTTCGTCGCCTGGATGAACGGTCTGAAGGTTTACCAGATCAAAGTTCACGGCAAGTACTCCGGAGAGGACTTTGACGAGGACTTGCGAAACGTACTTCGACGATGTGGTTGCAAGGGCGAAAAGATTTGCTTCATCATGGACGAAGCGAACGTCCTTGACTCCGGATTCCTTGAGCGCATGAACACCCTACTCGCCAACGCTGAAGTTCCCGGTCTCTTTGAAGGCGACGAATACGCTGCTCTCATGACGGCAATCAAAGAAGGCGCGCAACGACAAGGAACCATTCTTGACTCACAGGAGGAACTCTACAAGTGGTTCACAGAGCAAATCGTCAAGAACCTGCACGTTGTATTCACGATGAACCCGCCTGAGGAAGGTCTATCATCGAAGGCAGCCACTAGTCCAGCTTTGTTCAATCGTTGCGTGCTCAACTGGTTCGGTGACTGGTCAGATCAAGCGCTCTATCAAGTCGGCTCAGAGCTTACCCAGTCTGTTGATCTGGACCGCCCTAACTATATCGCACCTGACAGCATTCCGGTGGCTTACCGCAGTCTCAATCTGCCTCCGTCTCATCGCGAAAGTGTGGTCAATGCTATGGTCTACATCCATCACTCTTTACATACCTTCAACAACAGGCTCGTGAAGCAGCAAAACAGGAAGACATACCTTACGCCTCGCCACTTCTTGGATTTTGTTGCACAGTACGTTAAACTATACAATGAGAAGCGGGAGGATCTAGAGGAACAGCAACGCCATCTTAATGTCGGCCTGGAGAAACTACACGAGACGGTCGACAAGGTACAAGAATTGCGAGTAAGCTTGGCTCAGAAGAAGATGCAGTTGGAGAAGAAAGACGCCGAAGCGAACAACAAGCTGCAGCACATGATCGCAGATCAACGTGAGGCAGAACAGAAGAAGGCGAGCTCGATTCAGATTCAGGCCAAGCTCGCCAAGGACGACGAGGAGATCAAGAAGCGTCAAGCAGTTGTCATGAACGATCTGGCCGCCGCCGAACCGGCTGTGATGGAAGCTCAAAAGAGTGTGCAGAATATCAAGAGACAACATCTTACCGAAGTCCGATCCATGGGCAACCCACCCACGGGTGTCAAGCTGGCCCTAGAGGCTGTATGCACGATCCTCGGCCACAAAGTTGACAGCTGGAAGACAATCGTATCCATCGTCAGGCGTGACGATTTTATTGCAAGCATCGTCCAGTTTGATAACGAAAAACAGATGACTGCGTCGCATCGTAGGAAAATGCAGAATGAGTATCTTTCCAAGGAAGAGTTTACTTTCGAGAAAGTCAACCGTGCTTCCAAGGCTTGTGGTCCTCTCGTACAATGGGTGACGGCCCAAGTACAATACTCCGACATTCTGGACCGTGTCGGCCCTCTACGTCAAGAGGTGGAAGATCTAGAATCAGCTGCACAAGCGACCAAGGATGAGGCAAAAGAAACCGAGGAGTTGATCAAGAATTTGGAGGAGAGCATTGGACAATACAAGACAGAGTATGCCGCGTTGATCAGTGAAACGCAGGCTATCAAGGCGGAGATGTCGACAGTCGAATCGAAGGTCACACGAAGCTTGAAGCTTCTTGACAGTCTGTCTTCGGAACGAGTCCGATGGGAGGAGAGTAGCCGCTCTTTCGATTCCCAGATCGACACCATTGTTGGCGATGTCCTTGTCGCGGCCGCTTTCATTGCCTACAGCGGTTACTACGACCAGCAATACAGAAAGATGATGATGGAGGACTGGTTACATCATTTGTCAATGTCCGGCATCACATTTAAGACGCCAAATCCGTTCACGGAATACCTCTCCACCGCCGACGAGAGGCTTACTTGGCAGCACAATGGCCTCCCAGTCGATGACCTCTGCACTGAGAACGCTATTGTTCTCAAGCGCTTCAACCGATATCCACTCATCATCGACCCATCTGGCAGGACTGCGGAATTCTTGCAGAACGAATGCAAAGACCGCCGGCTTACCGTTACCAGCTTCTTGGATGACTCGTTCACGAAGCAGCTCGAGAGTTCCTTGCGTTTTGGTAACCCAATCCTTATCCAAGATGCCGAATATTTGGACCCTATCCTCAATCACGTTCTCAACAAAGAATACCAGAAAACCGGTGGTCGTGTTCTCATTCAGCTCGGTAAGCAGGAAATCGATTTCTCGCCAACATTCCGACTTTATCTATCTACACGCGATCCTTCGGCCAACTTCGCCCCCGATATTTGCTCGCGTACTACTTTCGTCAATTTCACGGTCACGCAGAGCAGTTTGCAAACTCAGACCCTCAATGAAGTGCTCAAATCCGAGAGGCCCGATGTCGACGAACGACGGTCCAACCTCATCAAGATGCAGGGAGAGTTCAGCGTTCACCTTCGCCAACTTGAGAAACTCTTGCTTCAGGCTCTTAATGAGTCCCGCGGAAACATTCTCGACGACGATCGCGTCATTGAGACGCTAGAAACACTCAAGAAGGAGGCTGCGGAGATCTCAGCTAAGGTTTCGGAGACAGCTGGTGTCATGACTGAGGTCGAGAACATTACCAAGGAATACACCATCGTTGCTCGATCTTGCTCGGCTATCTTCGCGGTACTGGAGCAACTGCACCATCTCAACCACTTTTACCAGTTCTCGTTGCAGTACTTTACGCAAATCTTCGAGACGGTCCTGCGCACCATAAAGAATTCTGGCATATCTGGAAATGCGGCTCGTATCGACCAAATCATCACAGATCTATTTGTTGACACCTACCGCCGTACTTCCCTCTCGCTACTCCAGAAGGACCGTGTAACGCTTGCCATGCTTCTCGTACAAGCCGCGCCTTACAAGATGGACAAGAGTCTAATCGACACCATTCTTGACAATGACCTGGAGGGCGTTGACACATCCACTCAAACTGAGCGTAAGAATGAAGCCATGGCTCGTGCTGCCAAGGTTCCAGTTCTCAAGGGTGAAATTGAGAAGGTTGACGACAGTGCTTGGGATACATTTCTCACAGAAAAGTTTGGAGAACAACACGTGCCGGTCGTATGGCCAGAAGACGTCAACAAGTTCGATCAACATCTTCGATCGCTTATCCTGGTCAAACTCTTCCGCGTCGACCGCTTCGTTCCTGCTGTGGAACGCTTTGTCTCTGTTGTACTGGGTAAGGATCTACTAGAAGCAAGTGGCGATCTCGGTGATATTGTCAAGCAAGTAAATGCAGTCACTCCCATTTCTCTCAGCTCGAGCCCTGGTTTCGACGCTAGCTACAAAGTCGACAGTCTCGTCGAAAGGGAGCATGTCACTTGCACTAACATTGCCATGGGTTCTTCTGAGGGCGCTGGCACTGCTAACAAAGCTATCAACAACGCTGCTACCACTGGTAACTGGGTCCTTGTCAAGAACGTCCACTTGGCGCCAGAATGGCTTCAGTCACTGGAGAAGAGACTCGAGGCACTCAAGCCCAACCCCGATTTCCGACTTTTCCTGTCTATGGAGTCTAGTCCGAAGATCCCAGTCAATCTACTTCGAGCATCGCGTGTCCTTTCCTATGAACAGCCGGCTGGTATTCGCGCCAACATGAAAGACTCACTGACATCTCTCGCGGAGAAGGCCAACAAGCAGCCGATTGAGAAAGCTCGTGTCTACCTCTGCTTATCGTTCCTACATGCCGTTGTTCAAGAACGTCTGCGATATGCGCCTAGCTTGGGATGGAAGGGCTTCTGGGAGTTCAATGACAGCGATGTAAGTGCTTCATACCTGCAACCAAACCATACACTAACGTCAATCAGTACGAATGCTGTAGCTTCATAATCGACACTTGGATCGACTATGTTGCCCAAGGCCGCTCCAACGTCGCTCCTAACAAGATCCCCTGGGACATGATTCGCACGCTAATCACCGAAATGTACGGTGGCAAGATAGACGATGAGGCAGATTACCGCACGCTTGCCTCCTTGGTCCAACAATGCATGACGCCCGCCGCTTTCGAGGACAACTTCAAGATCGTCAAAGATACGGAGCAAAACACTAGCCTCGCGCTGCCATCGGGTACGGGCTGGAAGGACTTCATGAAGTTCGTCAATGACTTGCCGGAACGTGAACCGCCGACTTACCTCGGCTTGCCGGCAAATGCAGAGAAGTTGTTGCTCGTTGGGTATGCGAAGGAGATGTGTGGTCAGTTAGGAAAGGTTTTGGCTATGCTCGATATTGCTGAGGCGATTTCTGAGTGAGATTCTTGCTCGAAGAACTGACATCCGCGGACGCACTCTTTAAGCGCCATTCTTCTTCGTGTTTTTCTTCACATTTGTCTTGAGGTTGGTGGGTTAGGTACATGGCGATTTTCTTTCTCCGGAGTGGGCATCACTCAGTCTGATACACGCATGGTACTGGAGTCTGTAGGTTTGCTCTCTCATTTTGGTGCTGGGGTGCGGGTTTTGCGCTAGCTGCAGATATACCCATCTCTTTTGTCAATTTTCGTTACCTGAATATGTGCATTTTTTTTCCTTTTTACATGTCAGTGTAGTATATTCAGATTGCAATACAAAGCTTATACACAGGGTGATGACTTTTGTTTTTGCAAGTGATGTGCCGGGTGTGATAGAGTGAGCTAAGTAGGAGACAATGGTGGGTAAGTAAGGATAACAACGATGTTACGTCTTGCTCGTCTTCTTTCTCTTACTCAGGTGATAGTGGTGAAGGTATAAGTAGTGAGAATTAATGCATTTCGCGACTAACGAGGTAAAGGTTCGGGTAAAGATATATTGACGCGCTTCTAGTTTAAGTCTAATCTCACCACTCAACTACATTCCCCTAGTGCCTCTTCACTTGCCAATAGCATCATTCCTCGTTGTAACTTACGTCGAAATCTCTTGAAAGACGACTCCACTCTTGTTACGAATAGATAGGACATCTCTAGCCAGATCATAGGGTCTTGCATTCCGTAGTCGACCGGATATCATGGCAGCCGAGGCCAATCAAGCACACACCAGGCTAACAAAGCTCATCGATTACATCGAAGACAGATCGCTCATCCACACCCTCAACGCCCTCCCACCACCATCCACGATAACAATCCACCCTGAACCCCTCTCCACTTCTGCCTATCCCTCCAAGCTCCTGCTTGGCACCCGCCGCAACAACGGTAAGCATGTCTGGCTTACCCTCGGCACTCAGTCCACTGCCCGGCCGAAGCTAGCACCGACTCTCTTCGCTTTTTCGGGTAATACCAATGCCTCCCTCATGTACATGAGACTCACTGAGCTCGGCGAAGTCGACATGATGGATCCGTTTCAGAGGCTGTGGGATAAGACAGTGCATGGTAAAGATAAGTGGTCTTGGGATATGAGGAGGGGGATGATGAAGGGTATGGCTTATTGGTATTTCATGAATGAAGCAGTGAAGAGCGGTAGGGAGCTGAGGATCGCAGATTGGGTAATGAAGTACTTGGTAATGGCTTTGAAGAAGTTGGATGGGGAGAGCTTTCCGGTTGAGGAGCGGACGACTATGACGAGGAAGTTGCCGAGAGAGAGCGAGATGGTTGAGATTAAGCGGGAGCTAGACGTGTGTTTTAGCACGATTGAGGAAGCATGGAACAGACAGGAGGCAAGAGGACTGGAACAAGTGGGAGAAAGGATTCAAGAGAGGGGAACGCTAAAACGTCGGGTACAAGAGATTGAACATGGGGAGCAAGTGCTTGACGCTCAAGTAACCAAGCACGCTAGACTCGGACCAACCTTTCTTGATCAATGGGCTGCTTCCCGGTTCCGAGAGCAGGTATATCTAGATCGGGCATTTGCTCATGATCAAACGGCAAGACTTCCCTACAACACCACTGCCGTCCATTGTTCGCTAGATGAGCGTGATCCGGAAAAGGGGCAAGGCGTTAATGGTCCCAAGCCGGCACCTTTCACGCCTCGTGCCCTCCACAAAGCCTATCAACAAAAAATGACTCATAAGAACGCCAATGACGAGGTGACCCTTGAAAGATGGTCTGAGTTGGATAAATACGCGGAATCAGAAGTCATCCCTGATGATATTAAACCCGAACCAAGAGTTGGACCTCTCCTTTTACCACCAACGATTCCAAACTACTCATTAAGTAGACAGTCAGTTCCAAGAAATCAACAAGTTCCTACACAACCACCCACCGCTCGGGGATCCAACAACATCTATGATAATACTTGCCCCAACACAGGGAGATTAAAGGCATTATTTGAGGTGGAAGCTTCACTATCGGAGCAATTGGTAGTTATGAAGCGTAATTTGGAAGAGTTTGGAGCAAAGTTTGAGGACTTGAAGTAGATGATTAGGGAGGAGCTTTTGGGGAGATATGTTGATAAGGCCATGTAGCGGCATACCGCAATAAGCTTGATGGTATTGGAAAATATAGGCGAGACATTTTTATAAATGATATATTTTTACTCTCTATTACCTCAAGTGCAAAGGAAACCTGCAAACCGAAAATTATGGTGGGATGATTGTTACTTTGTTTACTTAACACCGCCCTTCCTTCCCGCAATTTTGACACTGCGCAAACGCTATAAGACATGTCTACTTTACGTCTCTCAAGCTCTGGGTAAGACTTTAGTCGAGAAACCCGAGACGATGTCCTAGGAAAAGGCCTTTTTATCTTTACTTACTATATTTACTACCACCACCGCCGTAGCTGACTTTGACTTCAAGATATGACAGAGACCTAAAGCTAGAATGTGTAATTTCTGGGCTGTCAAAACATACCTGTAGAATTTAAGTGGTTCAGTAAAGCTATGGCACGCCGACGAGGTTCAGGTAGGGGACCGGGAATGTCCGAGACGGTGTAGCACTCTTCAACATGGCTATCGTTTCTTCAATAAGGACCTATTTGGAGGCAGGCATAACTCAAGCTTTGGCGGAAGACCAAACTTTCTATATCTATTGTCGTTAATTGCTCCTGTACATTTTGAAAGTACAGCACTGTCCATACACACGATAGATGAAGGCCATGAACCTATGATTTTGAAAACTTCTACTTGCCAGTGCGAGCCTTATAACACTACCATGGATTCTAAATCGGTATACATAGATGAATGTTATGAGTACTAAGATGCTATCACGATAATCAAGATTGCAATGGCCAAACCGGTGAACCTCACCAAGCACAAGTATAATCATGCTCAAGATTTTGCTATTCGGATACGGGGCTTGCTCATCGCCTTGATTCTTAAATAAAGGGATACGTGACGTGCAGCTTGTCTTGTCATATCCAGAACGCAGCAAGAGCAGTTGAAAATATCGAGAGAGGGAAGTCAAAATAAATAGGGGGACTGTTTAGTTGTAGCTATCATGCATTAGTGCCTCGGCCTGTTTAGTCAGGTACATATGGTCAGGCGAGGAAAAAGAAAAATTTAACTCTACAGAGGTAATCAAAGGGTGAGTGGGTCCTATAAGAGGGCCTTCTGTGTACACGTGCACATCTTACCTGTTTTGAGGCTAAGTTGTAGAAGTTCTTTGTTGTTCTCCCTACTATCTTGTGGAGGCTCGTATTCCCATTTACGGGAAAGCATTGGAAGCGGACTTTCGGGCTGTAGGCTATCTATTGAATCATTTTGCTGGTCCTAGAATAAAGCTATGATCTACTGCGGTTAGGTCGTCGCCCCATCGAAATACTTACAGCCTAATCGTATCACTCGCATCTGTTTCTTATGCCTTAACTTTCATGCAACAAGCCTTAGAAATCTTACTCCACACTGTCGCGCACAGCCCCGAAAGAAGCACCGTAAACGAGCCTCAAGAAGCCAAGATAAGGCCAGCCAATCCAAAGCGATAAAAAATGCGTTCCTGAGCTTCCAAATTCGCAACGCTGGCCTTTTGAGTAATTAGATGACAACATGTACTCGGCAGGATACAGTACTTCGTAGATGCTGGCCAATACCTGCTGCAGGGAAGACGAACAACATGACGTAGAAGAAAACATGTTCCCGACTGTTATCCTTCGATCATCACCAATCAGTACCGACTACGGTACGGAGTATAACCCTGTATCTATATCTCATACGAGTTAATGTCTCAGAATTTCTATCCTTCAGCCAATAGGCATCTTTTAGGTTGAGATTTCGGCCCATTAAGAAAAACGCTCGGCCTACCCTGAAATGCCAAGCTCACCATGTAAAAGCTACTACTTTGAAAATGTAAAGGGCTCTAAATTTCTAATCCTAAAGGTAACTTTAATCCTACGAAAGCTAACCCTCACTCTAAACCTAACTCTAATCTTAAAATAGTAACCTCCACCGTATATATTTAAATCTTAATATACATCTGACATGTTTAGTAGGAATACATCAAGATTGTAATAAAAAATATTGAAGTAAAACTACTAACGCTACTAAGACTCACTAAAATTAATAGGAAGCCTTGGTCGGCCAAACCGTTCTCTTGGTAGGCCGAACCAAATGTTCGAGAATTTCTATTGGTTGCATAGTATCGGTGGCGTGGAAAGCCTTGTTTCATGTCAGCTGCGTCGGAGACTTGTAATTAATGGCAGTGCCTCGATCCAATAGATACGGGGGAACAACACAACGTGCGCAAAGCCCGGCGGTGTTGTATAAGATTCGAAGCATTCCTCTGCGAGTGCGGCGTAGCTCACCAAGTCCGAAAAACTCGCGAGCTGGATCATTCGTTAATTGTGCGTTGCTTCTTTGTTTTCCCCTTCCTTTCGATCATTGCATTTTGCGGGCAAATTTATAATGGCAGGGCCACCATTTCTCTCAACGAGGGGGCGATCATTGCTGCTGGCAGTGGTCGGAATGTTGAACTTGGCTGGTTACACTTCAGCGGCTTGTTACGACCACAACAGCAACCTGTCAGGACCTGAATTTCAGCCATGTTCGAATGCCGCGGGAATGATAACAACGTGTTGTGCCACGAATCGGAAAAATTCTGCTGGCGGCCTCCTCGCCAACGGTGCCACGGCAGATCGATGCCTCCCCAATGGACTTTGTCAGAATGAAAGTGTAAACGGGACTAGTAATATTCGATATACAGAGTACTGGCGAAACGGGTGTACAGGGGATCCAGTTGACAAGGTGACATGTTTGACAGACATTTGCGTTGGAAAGAGTGACATGGTGAGTTTGACATGCAATCCAGGCATTCTTGATACTCGAAAATGCATTGCGACTATTTCAACAGCGGCCAGGTATATAGCCGACATGGACAAAAACTAAAAGAGCCCCAGGGAAACGGTAGAGGCTCAGCCAACCTTACACCTTGCGACGGCACACCCACCTCCGAATACTGGTGCTGCGCAAAGAACTCAACCGCCTGCTGCTCAACCGACCAAAAGATTAAGCTTCCCACGACCCTCGTCATTTCAACTTTAACACCCACTACCTCATCATCAACCAACACTATCTTACAAACCGACCCATCGTCTACTCCCTCCCCCATTGTTTACGAGGGACCAAAACCCCTCAGTCCAGGCGCCATCCTTGGCATATTTCTCGCTGCCATCGTCGTCACCGGATCAATTATGGGAACCTTCATCGTACTAAGGATACGGAAAAACAGGGAGCGGGACGTGATCATTCAACAGACAGCAAAGATGGAATCTGAAGCCGGAGTCGGAGTTAGATCATTAGACTTTTACCGACATAATGCGAGTGCACTATCGCTGCAGAGCACGCTTGATAAACCATTACCATATCGACCGATGCCGTCACTTCAGGGTTCAGACAGGGGCACGAAATCGTTCGACTTTGGTTCTAGTAGGATGTAGTTGTTTCTACTATATTTGGGTGGTTTTTTGTGAAAGGCGTTGGGTAGGGCAGATGCTGTGATATCCATGGGAAATACGTGGCGTTTGAATTATTAAAGACACTCTTTTCTGTCCTCTTTGTATCTCTCCTCGCATATACTATATTTGATTATGGGGTTTCAAGGTCTTCGTGCTATTTGTTATATCGCTATTTACTCAGGTTGCACCTCATCCAGCGTGAATTTTCTATAGTCTTTGGAGATGTACTCTGGACCTGTTTACTTAGGTCATGTTTTAACATGACCTGATTTCTTCCTATTCTTTCTCCTTTTTGGTCAGTTCTTTTTCACTTTGCTGGAACGACCTCATGACCTATTATAGCCTCATGTTTAGGTTTCATGCTTGTTACCGTGTCGATTATACAATTCGATAAGGTGGAGGTCCACCTTGTGTTTAGGTCTGCGTGCAATACCTTTAAAAAGCCAGATTGGGTTCAGTGAAATCGGTTCTGGTATGGTAATAAATAGGTATATACAGTAAGCAGTTTCGAAAACATGTGTGCTACTTTACACGAACAGGAAGAATGAGCCAGCTCTGTGGTGGATACCAACGTCTCCGGGACTTCTAAGCCTCCCACCAACTTGTGTCACCAGGAGAAAGACGGTTGAAGCGTTCGCGGTGAGAACTGAGGCTCTTTGCGTATTGAAGCGAAGATGGAAAGCAGCTGCGTAGCTTCAATACCGCCATTTTCCTGCCAAAAGGTGGGTGCCGTTGCCTGTTGAAATGCTAGGTCGTAGCAGGTATCGAGGAGAGAGTTCGACTGTTCCACGGCGTCCTTGATCCTCATCTTCATCCCAATGGCCATGGCCATAAATACGTGAAATCTGGCCATATGCGTAGATACTGTGGAGTCGACAGACATGCCTCGTTTCTTTGGATCTGGGTAGACGGACTCGCAGATGCGGCTGAAGAGAGCGGGAGTTACTGTGTAGACTTTATGCTCCATCGACTCGATATGGGATACAAACTCGGTAGTCAAAGTCTCAGCTTCAAATCGACTAGGAAAAGGGGTCGTGGTGATGGCCCGGCTTCTGTCTGTGTAGCTTGATCGTGATGAACCAGGTGGAGGGCTTTCGGTGTGGGCAGCAAAGATACCCTGGCGTGGAAGATGGGGAACTGGCGCTAGAGGCATGACGTCTGCGTCCTCTTCGGTACCGGCTTCGTCGCTCTCTATTGAATTGGAAGAAGCCGTTGTTGACGTTCTCCGGGACATGTTTGCGCACTGGGACGGCACAGGTCTCAGCTGGCCCTGATAGCCCTGAGCCATGAACTCCCACGAGGGTGCGGTGTGCGGCGGGCCTTGCGATGGCGAGAACGGCTTCGGGTTGGCTGGAAACACCATGTTAGGATGATAGTTCGGCATGCTGGTAGGTGGAATTTCGGGAGAAGACGCTCGTGTTGTGCCTGACCATGAAGAAGGCACTGGCGAAGACGTCGGAAGCTGCACGGTGGGGGCAAGCTCACATTCAGTGATGGCGATTGAGGGTATGCTGCCCACCGTGCCTGCCGAAAAGTTCCCCAAGTCGATTTCGCCTTCCGGACTGAACGGAGGAGCAAAGCTGGTATCTACTGTCAACGGTGGCGGACTCTGACCCCAGTCAAAGGCGGAGGGTGTCAGGGCAGACGCTGTCGTCGTCATGTAGGCATTTTCATCAATCGTCTCCATTCCATGCATAGGCGCAGACACGTGGGCGGCCAATTGGGCTTCGAGCTGGTGTATCCGGCCTTCCAGTGCAGCTTGGTGTTCTCTGGGGTTCAGTGAGCGACGAGTCACGTGCAGTCGCGATATCGCAGAGGCGCGGGGTTACACACGATGCGACCACTTCCCTCGGTTTCTGAGATCTTACACATTGCAATGAGAAGCGTTTACATGTTGAACAGGGCGTGTCGCCGTCACAGCGGATCTTTCTCCGCCGACATCGTTCGCAAGCGTTGGAGACGGACTTCCTCCGCGGCTGCCAGTCCTTCACGGCGGCAGGAGAGAACTGGTTGGGACCTTCGCCAGCAGGAAGAGAAGCTGGAGTGGTTAGCAACTATGGATACGGATCAAGTGTTTATGTACTGGTGGCAGGGCGAGCTCACTGAAAGGACACATGATGGTGGTGAGATGTCGGAGATCCCGCACCGGAATAGCAGAGACCCGATTTGAAGAGCTCGGCTCTGGATGAACAGGAGATGTGTTCACCGTCAAGGCGGAAGCTGAGATTTGTGTTTGTTCAGGACCGAGTAGCAATGTCCAGAAGGAGACGAGTGCGCCAAGAAGCATGACATAAGCCGGTAAGACTTTCCTCGGCCCGCCGGCCGTGAAAGGTACGAAGCACTTTGCACCACAAAATAGTTTCACGATGCACATGCGACGGTTGCGACGCCGTCTCTGCCATTTCTTTGATGTTTCAGCCGCCAATCATCATGCAAACCCGTGTACACCTGCCTCTCCACAACGAAAGATTCTAGAAGAAAAGAGAGCAAGTCCCGTGATCGAGCTCGTTGCCGCGGGATATGCGGACACCCTCCGCACTTGCATTCGCGTCCAGCTAGACTCCACCACTAGAGATCAGCAAGACGGCGGCGCACAACGGAGATCAGCCCTTGGATGCATTATTAGTTGAGGCCATAAACGCCATGCCACTGCAGCTCCAGACCGAATGCGC
Source organism: Helminthosporium solani (assembly GCA_022560085.1). Classification (NCBI taxonomy): domain Eukaryota; kingdom Fungi; phylum Ascomycota; class Dothideomycetes; order Pleosporales; family Massarinaceae; genus Helminthosporium; species Helminthosporium solani. Next base: position 91,819 of record JAFISD010000019.1, on the reverse strand, counting down.
CTCGCCGCGACTCATTGCTCCGCTCGCGTGGAGCACGCCGGCAGTTCGTTCAAGTTCGGCCACCATCTGGGCACTGGGTTGATAGCTAGATGCCAGGTATCTACCTTGTTCGCCAGTCTAATTACTGTCTATCTACGGAGTGCGGAGTACTGCGTATGTACTGTTTACCCCAGTCGTCAGCAAGCGCCACGAGACGGTGAAGAGAGAGGGAGAGCGAGAGCCGTCTAGCATACATAGTGCCACCGCGATCATGGCGACTATCCCTATGAAGGACGATCCGATCGGGGCCTAATGACAGAGCGTGCATAGATGATATCGCCGGATGCACTCCGCAACCAACTACCGGTAGGTCTCGTGCTGTGTGCATGGAGAGACGTATGTCACGTGGCTTTGGACTGCCCGACTTCAGCTCAAAGCCTTTCTTTCGCCTGTCAATTTTCTTTAAGGTTGACATCGCCATCGCAACGTCAAGATCGCTGAGAACTGTCGGGCGGTTTTTGAATGACCGCCGTTGTAGCATTAACCATGGAACCGGTTCCACCGAGCTGAAACGTTGTGACAGGACTGCCTCAGGAACATCTGCGGCATGATTCTAGCAGCACGAAGTCGCGCATTGCCACTGTATAGGCGACAGGTACAGGACTCTGAACGGTCAGAGCACCATTAAGACGACGTCTCCCAAGCCTTTTCTCCCAGCCTTCTTCCAATCTCGGCCTTCTTCGCTCTCTGCCAGTGTTTCTGCCATCGTTTCATATGGTCCTGATTCGCCCGTCTCCTCACCGCGACCCGCCCTTTGCACTATCACCCACATGCAGCATCTGTCTCATTTTACACAGCCTCAATATCTCATGTCCTCGCGCTTCTGCACGCTCTGCTTGCACCTTCATTCACATCTTTTGACGACTCGACGGGGATTTGTTGGCCAAGTAGCGGACGCGGGGGCCAAGTCCGCGTATGCCTCACATCGCTTTCGTTTGTGATCTTCGGATCCACAAACGAACAGAACATCTCTGTATCTACTTCGTATGTAGACATGTATTATATATTCAAGATGCGTTGTAATTCCGTACAGTTTGCATCTTACTCGACCTCACAATATCCATCACATCTATGTTATGATTTCAACTTCCTAATTCCTAGTGATATTCTTTTTCGCCTGTTGAATAGTTATGGCTTCTTCGTCAAGCACGCAAGGCCGCGCTGGTCTGCCTCCGCTGCCTGAAATCACAGTCGACATTCCTAGGACACCTGCACGGACGAACACAAATGAGACTCTCACAGCTGTGTCTGCGAGCGACGACATCTCACCAGCAACCCTTGTACCAGAACGGACTTTCGCACCACATTCGCGGAATACTTCGACCGGCGAGTAGTCTCAAATGCTAGGCGAGCATGAGCGTTTCCTAATGAAATCATTAGGAGCTTTCAGTACAACATCTACGCGAAATCACTTCTCGGCTTTGGGACGGAGTCGCGCGACCAGTGAAGCAACACTTGCACCACCCGATGCCTCAGCAAGTGCCTCAGCAGGTGCCTCAGTGCGGAGCGGCGTATCGAGTGCATTTACGCTCGAAGGCCATCTCCACGACGATGCTCTTAAAGCTGATCCAGGCTCAGAAGATGATTTTTCGGTGCTCGACAACAGATTCGCATTCTCCCCAGGCCAACTGAACAAAATGCTGAACCCCAAGTCGCTCGCCGCATTCATTGCGCTTGGTGGGCTTGTAGGTCTAGAGACTGGTCTACGGACAGACATCGACGCAGGTTTGAGTTTAGAAGAAACTGAGTTGCCAGGATCGGTCTCGTTTGAGCAAGTCACGAAGCAGTATCGAAAGTTGCGCGGGGTTGAAGCATCAACGCTACCCCGTCCAGTTGAGACTCGACATGTCGATGTCTCTGATGCTAGTCCTTCAAGCTCAAGGTCACATAAAAACGAAGCATTCTACGACCGCAAGCGCGTCTACAGCACTAATACGACGCCCGCGAAGAAACCCAAGTCTTTCTTCACGCTCATGTGGGAAGCATACTATAAGGAGAGCGTGCTCATCTTACTCACTGTCGCCGCTGTCATCTCACTTGCCCTTGGACTATACGAAACATTCGGTGTTGATCACGGTCCTGGAGCGCCTCCCTCGGTCGACTGGATCGAGGGTTGCGCCATTTGTGTTTCAATTGTTGTCGTCGTTCTAGTCGGTGCCATCAATGACTTCCAAAAAGAACGCGCGTTTGTCAAATTGAACGCTAAGAAAGAGGCGAGAGAAGTCAAAGTCATCCGCTCGGGCAAGAGCTTCGCAATCTCGGTGTACGATGTGCTGGTTGGCGATGTATTGCACATGGAACCCGGTGATCTTATCCCAGCAGACGGTATCTTCATATCTGGTCACAATGTCAAATGTGACGAGTCAAGTGCGACAGGCGAATCTGATCAGATGAAGAAGACGAACGCGGAGCAGGTCTTGAGGCTTCTCGAGCGTGGACATGACGATAGCAAAGATTTGGATCCATTCATCATCTCTGGGAGTAAGGTGCTCGAAGGTGTTGGAACTTGTAAGTCATACTCCCTTTACATGTCTCTGCTCTGTCCTAATCTTGATAGATCTGGTCACATCCGTTGGAGTCTTCTCTTCCTATGGCAAAATCCTCATGGCAATGCGCCAAGATATCGAACCCACTCCTCTACAGACCAAGCTTGACAAGCTCGCCAAATCTATCGCCAAGTTTGCTTCCGCGGCTTCTTTCCTTCTCCTTCTTATCTTACTCTTCCGTCTTGTGGCTACATTCCCTGGCAGTCCGCTCTCGCCCGCTGAGAAAGCCTCCAAGTTTATGGATATTCTCATTGTCTCGGTAACCATCATCGTCGTCGCCGTTCCCGAAGGACTACCACTAGCGATCACTCTTTCTCTTGCATTCGCCACGACGCAAATGGTTAAGATGAACAACTTAGTCCGCATTCTGAAGTCATGTGAGACAATGGGCAACGCGACAACAGTATGCTCAGACAAGACCGGTACGCTAACGCAAAACAAGATGACTGTTGTTACTGGTACCTTCGGCGAGGATTCTTTTGACGATAAGAACCCCGGGGCTTCAGGCGATCGCTCATCACAGTTTGTGCAGCGCTTAACCTCTGAGCAGAAGCGCCTCTTAATCGAATCGATTGCCATCAACTCTACGGCGTTCGAAGGCGAGGGCGGGGAGTTTGGTTTCGTCGGATCTAAAACCGAAACAGCACTTCTAGGTTTTGCGAAGAATACTTTGGGCATGACAAGCTTGTCACAGGAGCGTACCAGTGCACAAGTTGCCCAGATGCTACCATTTGATAGCTCCCGCAAGTGCATGGGCGCTGTTCAGAAGCTGTCGAATGGTTCCTACCGTCTGCTTGTCAAGGGTGCATCGGAGATTCTCCTCAGCTACTCCTCGTCTCTTGAACTCTCGACTGGCAATGTTCCCATGGACGGTCCCCAAACGAAGCGTATCGCCAACATCATCGACTCATACGCTAAACAATCACTCCGCACCATCGCCATCATCTACAAGGACTTCCCTCAATGGCCACCACGAGGCGCAGAAGATCTCGACGATCCATCTATTGCCGCTGATCTCGGCGCTCTTCTCCACGAAATGACCTACATTGGTGTCGTGGGTATCCAGGACCCTCTCCGTCCAGGTGTTCCTGAGGCTGTTGCAAAGTGTAAGCATGCAGGCGTCAAGGTCCGTATGGTCACTGGCGACAATATCGTCACTGGAAAGGCTATCGCTACCGATTGCGGCATCTACACCGACGGCATCGTGATGGAGGGGCCCGAGTTCCGCAAGCTTTCAGAGGAAGACATGGACGCCATTCTACCACGTCTCGAAGTGCTAGCCCGAAGTTCGCCAGAAGATAAACGCATCTTGGTAACTCGTCTTCGTATGCTTGGTGGCATTGTCGCGGTCACTGGCGATGGTACGAATGACGGACCAGCATTGAAGGCAGCAGATATCGGTTTCTCGATGGGTATTGCAGGCACTGAAGTGGCTAAAGAAGCGTCGGCTATTATTCTGATGGACGATAACTTTGCATCAATCCTTACTGCATTGATGTGGGGCCGTGCTGTAAACGATGCGGTACAGAAGTTTCTACAGTTCCAGATCACAGTCAACATCACAGCTATGCTCGTCGCCTTCATCACTGCCATTCAAGATACAGAAATGCGATCTGTCCTTACAGCCGTGCAGCTCCTCTGGATCAACCTATTCATGTAAGTCACCCAACCATCTCCACAACACCTTAGCCACTAACATAGTACCAGGGATTCCCTCGCAGCACTCTCCCTTTCCACCGATGCTCCAACCGAAGAAATCCTCGACCGAAAACCAACACCACGCACCGCCTCCATCATCTCCCTCACAATGTGGAAAATGATAATCGGCCAAGCCATATTCCAAGTCAGCGCAACATTCATCCTCCACTTCGGCGGCCCGCAATTCCTCCCCTACCCAGAGAACGAAATGCGTTCCATCATCTTCAACATGTTCGTCTGGCTCCAAATCTTCAACCAATACAACAACCGACGTCTGGACAACAAACTCAACATCTTCGTCGGCATCCACAAGAACTACTACTTTATCGCCATGAACGTCATCATGGTGGGTTGCCAGGTTGCTATCGTCTTCTTCGGTTCGACAGCGTTCAGCATCGTGGCGTTGAATGGCGAGCAGTGGGCTATTTCGGTGGTTGTGGCAATATTTTGCGTGCCGTGGGGTGTATGCGTGAGATTGTTTCCGGATGCGTGGTTCAGGGTTGTAGCAAAGGTGGTGGGGACGCCGTTTGTAATCGTTTATCGGCCGCTTGCGAGGATCACGGACCGTGTAGGCCGGAAACTGAGGTCGAAGAAGAAGGGCGAAGAAAAGAAGGAAGATGCAGGGGGGTATACTGGGAGGGGTAAATCACCTGTTACGACTGCGAGTGTTGGTCGAGATGTGGAAAAGGGCAGTATGTAAATGTATATGGGTTTTGGCATGACGACGGCTTATATGGGGGGTGTTTTGTGGGTTTCAACGGGACTGGATACGGGATAAAACAGGAATCGTTCACCGTGGGTAGACGCGTGGAAAGGATTTCGGCGTTCAACATATCATGGAAAAGAGCTCGCGCAACGCGCTTGAGCCTGGGGTGGTTTTGTTCTGTAGATATGCTCACGCTACGCGTTTGAGATAATGAAATTCGTGTAATGAACAATCAAAGCGTTGTTTCGAGGCTGATTACGTTACCTCTCTCCAAAACAGTATTGTGGGTGCGGGTTGGGATTAGAGATGGGCGTGTGAAGTCTCAATTCGTTACTATTGCTTCTTGTCAACATTTTACCACTAAATAGAGAAGTTGGGAACTCAACTTATTGTGCTATACCATATGGTTTAGATGATCTAGAGCTTGGTGCAGAAGATTGCTAAAAGCTTGATCCGAAACATTTTGTTACTGCGAAGGTTGCGCCATATGAGGCTATATCTTCCGTCTTAGAGTCACGCCAGCTCTGCAAGTGAAAATGACACTTCCATGAATTGTAGTGAACTACCGAGACGCATGACCAAGATTTTGAGTATCAATTTGTATACGTCAAGAGGTAGTGTGGGAATAATAATAGCAGAAAGATTGTCGTATGTATAGCTACTAACCAAATACATTGGTTAATACAAGTTATGGCAGACTCGATCACAGAGGAGTTCTTCAGCACGACTTACAGTATGCCTAGTTCTTGCACCAAGGTGACAAAAGGCAAAAAGTACATGTTGTGAGTAGCATACGCTGTACATGTAATCAGGAGATGATAGAAAGGTGATTGAAAAAGAGCAAAAAAGAAACTCCCGAGACCCACTCTTGCGAATGGACGATATTGATGAGAGTGGGACTCGAACCCACGCCACTTTCGTGACCAGGAATTAATGTTAAGAGAACCTTAACCTGGCGCCATAACCAACTCGGCCATCTCACCGTTGTGATGAATTGATAGAAGCTTTTGTGGTTTCATATTATATATAGTCATTGAGCTCTGGGAGACGCAGCGTATCTGTCACACTGGGATTCTTTTAGCTGTCAGACTAGGGACGGGTGCTTGTTGGGATACTCGGCAAACCCTATGAACGTGGGGCTAAGTTCATGGTGGCCATTATGTCGGACCGAAGTGTTGAATCGTATGAATTGCCAGGGGTAGAAACGTTCCTATTGGCTTTCTACCGATGGACAATGCTGGACCACAACACCTCTAGGAAAGCCTCGATATTAATTAGCAGTGAGAGACAAAGAACGAATAAAGTATTCTCATACCCTTTAGTTGTCTCATTATGCTCTCAGAAGGCAGGTATAGATAATGTAAGCAGGGGCATACCGATTTAGTGGTACAGCCGCTTGACGAGTTCCTCTGCACGTGCTAGGTACTTGCTTAGCGCCATCTGTGGGGAAAAAGCGAACCTCTTCAGTTTCTCTCTAGTGGACTTCAGGTATCTAGATATCAGAAATTGTCTAGTCTTTCATATCGAAACCCTTCGTTGGATGCTGAAATACTTACTTTCTGATTTCCTTCCTGCATCGCCACGTAAAATGATCCCTGTGATCTTTCCTGTGCGGCTGTGCGATTCATTCGCTTTCGGCCCCCAAAATACGAGCTATAAAACCATGGGAGTTGCCAACTCTAGACCTACGTCAGCGAAGCTTCTGAGATATTTCATTGTCATTTCTCTTCTCAGATTTTTAGCGAACGAGTAGGCTTTTGCTCGATTATCCAACCGAAGCGTAGTGACACGAACAACTGCCCTTCACCATGAGCTTTGGTGTAGGTGCAGGTGACATCATCAAGCTCTGTGAGGTGGCCTCGCGAGTCTACAAGAACTGTAAGAAATTCGTATAGCTGTAGTGTTGTCGCTTGCTTACACAGTACAGGTCGCGACTGTGCTGGGGAATACAAAACCCTCACGGCCGAAGCGCGGAACCTTACGAATCTTCTTGAAGATATAGCCGATAAGTTCGATAGCATCCCCGAGAACAAGAAAAAACAACTACTTGATGCTTATGAGACGTGTGTGAGCGTTCTCGACGAGTTGGACAAGCTCTTGAAGCATTACAATAGCCTGGATACGAAGTCCAAGCGGGCATGGGACAGGTTAAAATGGGATCCGGGCACATCACGGACGCTCCGTAACCGACTCACGTCCAGCGTCGTCATGCTGAATGGCTTCTACAGCTCCCTCATTCATGACAGCCAAGTCCTCATACTGGAAGCCTTGGGTCGATTGGAGAAGGACTACAAAGGCGGGCATAGAGAAGAGAGTATGGCATCAGTGGATAGGATCGCTTCAGGGACTGCAGAAGATGGAGGTGAAGAAGAAGATGAGATTGCTTGGTCTCAAATCATACGAGATCTTGAGGACGTCGGCATCACGCGGCAGGATGCATTAGAGTACCGTGACTTCATCGTTGACTGGTTTGTGAGGGCTGTCAATGACGGGAGGTTAATGGAGGAAAGTCGTCAGCCGGAAAGCTTCAGTACCATATCACGAGATCTTACCAGTGCTCTTCCGACAGTCCCCCAACAGGAGGTATATCACATACCCTCACGAACTGGCTCCTCGTCAAACAATTCCACATCCTGGAACTTTTCTCCGGTGGTTCAATCAGAAGACTCATCATTGCAGACCTCTCAACCGCAAATCCATTCAAAGTTTCTCAGAACTGATCGTCAACCGACTCCTGATCAGCGTTCGACCAGGTCTACCTCCGCTGCCTCTCTTGAAACGAATCCCCCGGCATCAATAAACGTGCCGCAATCACATCTACTAACGAAACCTTGCGAAGATGGCTGTACGCCTCTAGAAGAAAGAATCAAGCCTCTAGACCGGCCACCAACGTACACGTCGACTGGAGAGGAGATGAACCCATCACGCAAGATCACACTCACACAGAATGCAGAAGATATTGTGACAGCCTGGGACAAGCGGGACTTCATCGCTGCTGGAAACCTTTTAGGACGGCAATTGGCAGCTGTCGAGCGAGGAGAGACAGTTGTTGTCAGCAATCATGCAGGCCAGCCGGACCGCCGACTGTTGCAGCACTTGGTCGGGGTATGTGCTTCATACTCTGGGGATTTCGCCAAAGCCAAAGCATCGTTCGCGAGCGTTTGTAACGGGATTTTTCTAAACGGCGCGAACTTGGATGATGGCGACATAGCTGCTGCGCGGTGGCTAGGCGACGCATGCCTTCATCTGCATGAACACTATAATGCTGCTCTAGCTTGGGCGCTAGCCCTCAATGGCTTAATCGGCCGATATGGAGAGCAGCGGGACGTCACGAGGAGTATGCAAAATGAGCTTGCGTCGCTCGAGCGTACTCTCCAGGCCCTATCCCGCCTTGAAAACTCGCTCAACCAAAATAATGGTATGTGCAATTCCCGCATTAAATTTGCACATATCTGGACCAAAGACAAATTTCCCAGTCTTTTGTCCTAGTACATGCTTCACAACGACTTAGGAATGTACAACGTCAATCAAAATCAAGAGTGCGTTACGGAGTACTGCTGCCATTACTGATCTTACCAGACCCCACAGATATCTTTGTCAACACTCACGCGATCGAAAAAACTAGCCTCATTGTCAACGTCACTAGTCGATTCAGGAATTTGCCGCCTCTTTCTCGGCAAATCTATCAAGGCTACTCACCATCTCTAGTCCAGTCATGGCGACCGACAACAGCATTCAACATTCCTCTCTACATGATCGTTGCGCCACTATACAACCCCAGTGCGTGGCCGTTACAGTGGGACACCACCTTTCTCTACATGGACACCATGATTCTGGAACGGATTGCCATCGACGATATTGGCTCTGAATTGAATAGATTCGAACTTCCTACCGTCAGCTTAATGAATGCCAAAGACCTTCACTATATTACGAAGAGGTCTCAAGAATGGCTTGTGGACACTGTAAAGCAAGGCTTGCAAAATGCGAGCATTGTATTCCGGGAAAGGGGACCGACGCTCGTTTGCCGTTATGGCGAGCAGAGTCAGGGGTTTGTGTATGATAAGGGCTTGCTCATCAAATTCAGGAAGGTCCAGTTTAGGAGTATGTTTGGTTTCAAGGTTTCCGAAGTGCAGTGGGCCACGAGAGCCTTGCCAGGAAGTGGCAGCACTTTCCATGTGCGTAAAGTGCGCAGAGAGACTGTGGAGATGGTGAATCTTCTTCGAAACATTCTCGACAGCGCTGAGCGAGGGGAAACGGAAAATGTGCCGCGTTCAAGCAGCTTGAAGAAGTTACGATAAGTTCACTGGACTAGGGAGTATGATCACAGCATCGAAATTGCAGCCAGAAGTGCAAATGACACTTGGTAGCAGTACGCCACTCTCCTGCCTGACTACGCCTTTGGTGCACATCTTGGGCTCGCCAAAAGCCCATATATTGTGGATGGGAAATTGCAATGCTAGACAGGCGTAGTACATGTTCCAAGAACAGGATTAAACTTTGTCGTTTGCATGAAGCAGACCATGGAGCTCATCAAAGGCGGTTGGGGTCCGCCTATCCTTGGCCCGACGAAATTGATGTCTCAGTCCTCACAAACAGGGATGCCGACCAAATGAAGTCCGAACCAACCCTCCGACTTAACTATGGTCCCTTGGCAATAATGTTTTGTTTATGGCTGCTTCAACAAATAACACACTTGCTCTGAGAAAATCTTCATCTTTCCACCGCATATTTGCCCGCAAGAACCCCACTTTCGCGATCCACAACATATATCCACGCGAATCTGGTCCATCTGCCCACGAACCCACGACCTTAAATGAAGGTCCAGTGCGTATTCTAGTCCGTTTCGAAGAGCGCCACAAGCGACTGCCAAACTCCTAGCGCACGATCTCGTTTTGTTTTACGTTTCGTAGACAAGGGGCGTAGAGTCATTTCATTGGTTTAGCAATCTTAATGAATGCCGCGCGCTCGGGAGCCACCGTAAGCTAGCATAAATGGGGCATCGTGTAAGAGCTGATGAGGTGCAAGGAAAATTAATGATGTGCTCTATCGCTTTCGTGGCTTCGTTTTAGATGTGCGCAGATGCGGAGTTGAGTTGGATCTGCAGCTATGTGGGCTGCTTCCTGGTTGTCAAATATGAATAGATAATTTCCCCTCCCTCCTCCGCCTTTCTTTGTTTCCCTTACCTTTGGAGTGACTCTTCAAAAGCCAACTTCTCGTCTTTCCTTTCTCGAGGCTCATCTGCCCGTTGCCATTCATTCGCTTTACGCTGTCGCTAGTCGACCTTCACATTCTTTTCAGAAGACCATCCCCATCGATAAGTCCCAGAGACTAGATTCTTTCTGTGCTTATTTACCATCACCGTTCCACCATCTACGTTGAGAAGTCAGATTCACTCGAAATCATGAAGACTCAGGCTGTTCTTGTTGCTGCTCTAGCAGCTGTGCCGTCGGCTTTGGCACATACCGTTTGGACCAACTTTTACGTTGATGGAACGAGCCAGGTATGTTCGGGTTCGATTATGGTTGGCAAATGTCCACTGACACTTTGTAGGGAGACGGTGTTGCTGTGCGTATGAGAAAGGATCCTGCCAAGGCCTCCTACCCCCTTGACGACTATGCTTCCAACGACATGGCCTGTAGTATGTCATCCAGTTCAAGTATGCATGGATTGTTGTTGACTGACAATTTCCATAGACGTCGATGGTACCACCGGTGTCTCTCGTGTTCAAACCATTAAAGACGGCTCCACTCTCACCTTCGAAATGCGCTCATGGCCCGACGATCCGTCCAAAAGCTCTCTAGATCCAGGCCACAAAGGCCCCTGTGCATTCTACCTCAAGAAGGTATCCTCCGCCGTCGAAGACAAAGGTCCGTCGCTTTGCTTCACCTTCCAAACCCCCCATCACTAACGACATAAAGCCGCCGGCAACGGCTGGTTCAAGGTTTTTGACCAAGGCTATGATGCCAACTCCGATAGCTGGTGTACCGATACTCTGATCGCCAACAAGGGCCGCATGTCTATCCAGATCCCGCAAAATCTCGCAGGCGGCTACTACCTAGCCCGTCCCGAGGTTCTCGCCCTGCACAACGCCACCGATGGCAACGGCCAATTCTACACAGGCTGTGGCCAAATCTTCGTCGACTCCAAGGGAGATCTCGGCCCCGAATCCACCGTTTCTATCCCCGGCTACGTCAAAGCAGGGGACCCATCCGTCATGTTCAACATCTACGTGAACAAGAACACGCAATACAAAGTTCCCGGGCCCCCCGTTGCGAAACTTGTTTCCAAGGCTTCCTCTTTGGCCTCTACGTCGGGCTCGGGTTCGCAAACTGAGGGGTTCAAGCCTGAAGGGTGTATCCTTGAGAACGCAAACTGGTGTGGCAAGGAAGTCGCTTCGTACTCGGACGAGAAGGGATGCTGGGCCAGCGGAGAGGACTGCTGGACGCAGGCGAAAGCTTGCTGGGCTGCTGCACCGGCGACGGGAGGAAGCGGGTGTGAGCTTTGGCAAGACAAGTGTACCGATATGAACAACCAATGCAAGGCGAAGAACTTCAACGGGCCGCCAAACAAGGGGAAGGTATTGACACCTGAGAGGACGAAGATTGAGGTCGGGAATGTCATGGGCAAGGCATTGGAGGTAGTGGGCGGAAGTGGAGGTAGTGCGGCTGTTGAGTCGAAGGCAAGCTCTTCTGCCATTGTTGTTGAGGCGAAACCTACTTCTCCCGCTGCTGTTGCAGCTTCATCGGCTCAGGTTGCTGCCCCGTCGTCACAGCTTGCTACTCCTTCACCGGCACCCTCCTCATCCAAGGCCCCAGAACAGCCCAAGCCAGAAGCTACTGAGAAGTCCAAGAGCAAGGTCTATTCTAAGCCTACTATGACCGTTACGCAAGGACCTGAACCTACCAAGGCTGCTTGCCCGAGGGGTTACAAGTGTATTACCAAATTGCATACCGCGACTGAGGTTGTTACAAGGTATCAGACTGTGGAGGTCGAGGCGCAAAGGAGACGCGGCGTTCATGAGAGGAGGATGCGTGCTTTGTAGGGAGCGGTATATGAGCTGTGGATATACAAAAGGGCACGAGTAGAGATTGGGGCGATGAATTTCAATTCTCGATATTTGTCTTTTTACTGGGATTCGTGTGTTGAGGCAGAGTACAGAGAAACCTTGCTCATGTTTCAACAGGCCGAAGGTAGTTGAATTACATCGACAGATCGTGTCCTCAGAACTGCCCACTGTGACACACGCAGCACTTAGCTGAACACCGAGGCAACGCTCAGTTATTGTGACGTGAACAACCCATTGTTGGAAATCCTGACACGGAACTATGGGGTCTCTAGTCATCCAACCAACCAGGTCGAGTTTGTTTCCCAGTTATTGTTGTCAGCTTTCCTTTCCAAACACCTTTCTCCCTCTTTCCATACCACTTGACCTCTTGCCTTTGATCTCCCACCTTGACCCTGATCTCCACCATACTCCTCTTCCCTTCCAGAAACTCCAACACCGACTGACCTAGCACCTCCCACGTCCATCCTGACTTTTCGAAACTGGCAGACTTCGAATACGACGGCCACCTAGCCTGCAAGATTGAAACATCCCAGACGAGGTTAATGGTGCGTAACTGCTGCATAGCGGATACAAGGGAGAGAATAGCAGATCGAACCAAAGCATTGAAGGCTTCGTCTTGAGCGGGGGCAACAGCCATAGAGGACAGTTTCTTCGTCTCGCTGGGTGCCGATAGGCTATGGAGGGAGGAAGGGAAGGAGGCAATGTCGCCGAGTTCGATGTAAAGGGTACAGTGGCGCAGATTCCGGACCAAAACATCTGAATCGCCCCAAAAGCGTGGTACACTACCTTCACGCCAACGACTCGCCTGCGCTTCGCGATTCAACCCCGGGACAGCTTCCATTGCATTTTGATGATCGATGCGCAGGAAGAAAGTCGTACGCTCGTAATAGCATTGCCGATACTCGGAGGAGAATTGCTTAGTGATTAACAATGCGCTGTGTTTGTTCTGTGTCTTGGGATACGCAGCATCAAATACGAGCTGGTTGAAGTGGTCGGAAGGGTCGGTGGACTTTTGAATGCCCGTGTAGCTGTGGTAGGTAGATGTGTTGGCAATATCAAAGAGATGAGACCATATTTCTAGTCGAATTTCCTGTGGAATATGGCAGAGTGATGGAGCAGATGGGTCATTGGGAACAGAGAGGGGGACAGTATCGCTGCCTAGACTCTCGGAAGAGATGGAAATGGTGGAAGCCATTCGTGTGTCGGCAATACTGTACCAAAACAAATGATGACAATCAATTTGAGTATAAGCCAAAAACCAAAAGCTGTAGAGAGTGGTTGATCGTCCAGAAGTTGAAGTTGGTGCAACTGTACGAGGTAAATGTACGAGAATGACGTCTCACGCCTGCTCGCGCGTATCCACGTGCCTCCTTGGTGTGCGCTAACTAGATTGGGAACATATGTTATCACAGGAGTGTTTGTTTGCAATATTACCTTTGTCGTTCCCGGTCACAAACATATGTACGAAGTAGTCATGGGATGTTTGATCGGTTCCTTTCCAAATCGGTGAGTGGCAAATATTGCAAGGGCAGATGGAAAAACGCATGATAAATTGCAACTACTGCACCACACATCAGCCTGGGGCTAAATTAATGATAAAATACCTTCAAAGACGTGCCGCGCGTCTTATACGAATGCCACGATAGTATCAAGAAGTCACATTCGTATGAGGGAAAATGCGCCTGCTTGCATATCCAAACGAAACCAATGTTGCGATCGATTCATCTGACAATATGATAATGAACTTGATGAAACTCCGAAAGAAATGAACTCTCGTTCGTTGAGATTTCATTGTAGTGTCCTGATTGACAGTATGAGGTCCGGTTTTCTCCATACTATCCTCTGTTCGCTCCCCGTGAACGCGCATTACTTCTTCGATCGCCTGATCGTAAATCATACCTTCACTGAACCGTGGGAGTACATTCGGCGGATCAGTCCACAAGACACTGGGACACCTGATAGCTGGAAGCATGACTACGATTGGACAGTTCCTATCGTTGATCCGTCATCGATAGATCTTCGCTGCGGCCGCAACGCTTCAATTGCATGGTCGAGGCCCAAGACCGCCGTCATAAATGCCGGGGAGACTGTCGGGTTTGCAGTAAATACATCGGTTGGACTGCCAATTGAAGGGAAGCCTGTAAATCCATGGGATGTAAGAAGCCCAGAAGAGAAGAACGAACGAGGGCAAGTCTGCGCTCATGTGTTCTGATAATGTATACAGCGTTACCCCAACCTCTACCACCCGGGCCCCGCAACAGCATGGCTATCTCGCTCCTCCATACCTCTTGACTACTACGAGGGTGATGGAGAATGGTTTAAGATACTCTCTGTAGCTGGGAGGACCGAACAATCAGTTGAACCGGACGACGAGTATTACTGGAAGCAGCAGTGGGGAACTTATCAAGCGAGAAGTGTCAGTTCGACCCTTTGTTCTTACCAAAAGCTTGGGCACATTTGCCTTGGTTTCGAGGTTGAAAATGCCCCCCAATCATTTGCTCTGACAATGTATGGAAATGGGCAGATGCTGATTGACCAACATATTGTAGTGGAATTTCACCATCCCCGCAACAACTCCGCCAGGAGACTATCTTCTTCGCTTTGAGCACTTATATCCAGTACCTGCGAATGCGCTGTACGTATCGTTTAATTCTAAAATACCCATCTACCTCTCAACTATTGCTTCTACTAACGTGTCGTCGCAATAAAGTCAAGGGACGCAATTCTACGCGAATTGTGCACACGTCAGGATCGTAAATCCAAGCTCTAGCGTTGGTGCACCCGGACCGGTTACTAGGATACCGGGAGTTTATACATTTGGTCAGAAGGAGATCTACTTCTGGGCAGATATCGGGAGCGAGACCTATGATATCCACGATTTCGTGGAGCCTAAGCCGGTGGTGTGGAGTGGATAAAGGTACTGGCGGAGTGTGGCAAGATAGTTAGATGTCATAGTATACGGCAATGAGGTTCCAATGCAAAGCCTTATAACAGGTTCCTGGCTCCTCAAATTATGGAAAAGCGTGGGGAACGCTTCTAATAGTGGGGGTTTCCATCGATACAAGTACTGATCTTCTGTATGCGATCTGACAGAAAACGGATCCCTACTGCTTTGCCGTCCGTAGCTCCACCTTTCCATCTGCCATGCCAAAGTACACAGCGACAGGCTTTTGCCCGCTTGTCACGGTTTTTACGCCATCTGTCGATCGAAGAGCTTCTGCGTCTGGGCCGTTAAGACCAGAGAAAATACCCACCTCGAGGACCCCAGTAAGACCCTTGATAGCTTCGCTTAGCCTGTTCACCTCCCATGTACCGTCGCTTCCATCGCCCTGACCCTTGCCTGCACTGACGTCGTCAGCGGTAAGGAGGGGCTTGAATGGGGCATCGATGATGAAGAAGTCTTGGTCTGTCTTCAGCGGCCCTGACTTCTCAAGCTGTGTGTTGCGAACCTTGGGGTCCGTGGATCCGAGGGTTTTTAGGGAGCGAAGCACGGTGGGAACCGAGATAGGGGCGACCTCGATGGGTATCGTAGGCCAAAAGGTCAAGAGACGATCTTGCTTTTTACGGTAATCTGTAAAGCTAGTCAGGTTGGTGTTTCCATCCACGTATGTAGTTTAATGCTCACCGGCCACGCAAACAAATTTCTTAGCACGTTCGGCCACCAGCTTCTCCTGGAACAAACACGCGCCGCCTCCTTTTATACAGTTCAGGTCTACATCCACTTCATCTGCACCATCGAAAGCAACATCCAGCAGGGTGTTTTCGGGAAGACTATCGAACGCAATCGGGGTCAGACCAGCCTTGATGATTACTTGACGCGATTGGTATCCGGTCGGCACAAAGCGGATCGCTGGGTTCGTCGATGCCTCCTTGATGGCCTCCACCACGTATACAATAGTTGTGCCTGAGCCAATGCCGACGTTTGCGGCAGAGGGATCGAAGTGGTCGGCTACGGCTTGCTGGGCAGCTGCCCGTTTGGCGGCTTCAATAGTCGAATCCGACATGCTGCTCTTATCTTGCGCTTTTGAAGAAGCCAAACGGATCTGAACTGGATGAGCCGGAAGCGCTGGACGAGGTGGATGTAAGATGGAGGGGCGCAATTGGGCTCTGCTAGACAGTAATCGAGGTTTCTGATGACTGATGCAGCGGGCGCATCGACTTGTGTTCGGCAGCGGGTTAATTGATGTTCGGAAGAATACGCGCATCAACAGACTGGCATGCTTTTTGGATGCATGAATTCCTACGAAAGCTGAAGACTGCAAGTAGATATAGTCCGGGTTTTCGCGCCTATGACTGTGTATGGCACGTGCATTCACCAGATCAAAGTCTCTAATAATGGGAATGCGGGGCAGACGCGACTTGCCCCGCCATTTTTCTAACAAGCAGGCAGACCGTGTCCCCGAGGGCGGTGGGGCGTGGCAGAATTGCAGCGATGGCGCCTGGACCTGCGTGACTTTGTATGGTGATGCAACAAACCACATACAACGAATACTCCCTCATCCTCTGTGTCTTTTGTCTCCTCTGTTCCCTTGCACCAAAACTTGGACGGATGACTTGAAAATGGCCGACTTGCCTCCTCCCGTCAAAGGTCCCACTGCGAAGGAGAAGAAGTAAGCTCCCCAAGCTCTCCCACACGCCCAATTGGCTGACGTATAGACAGGTATGATCGCCAGCTTCGTCTTTGGGGAGCCACCGGCCAAATGGCCCTTGAGAATTCGCATGTTCTTCTCTTAAATTCCGGTCCTGGCGTTGTAGGGCTTGAGACGCTCAAGAACTTGGTGCTCCCGGGAATCGGCAACTTTACGATACAAGACTCGGCTGTGGTGTCGGAGGCTGATTTGGGCGTGAACTTCTTTCTGGAGGAGCAGCATTTGGGAGGATTCCGTGCAGAGCATACATGCAACCTGCTCAAGGAGCTGAATCCAGATGTTCAAGGAAACTTCATCACAGAGGTACGGGCTACAAACATGAAGTGGAGGTGCTTGGATTGACAGTTGCAGCCCGTAGAGTCCTGGCTCTCGTCTCCAGACGCACTCTCGCCTTATACTCTTATCATTGCCACAGCCCCGATCCGCCCTATACACCTCTCTAAAATCACCGCTTTTGCAGACGCTGCATTCGTCCCACTGTTTTACGTCCACTCGGTCGGCTTCTACTCGCACTTCTCCGTACACCTACCTCCTGCCTTTCCCATTGTTGATACCCACCCTAGTCCAGAGTCTACATCCGATCTGCGTTTGCTGAAGCCATGGCCAGAGTTATTAGACTACGCTGCGCGCAAGACCGCAAATCTGGAGGCCATGACTCCGGACGACCATGGCCACGTACCGTTCGTTGCCCTACTGCTGCATTTTCTGGAGGAGTGGAAGAAAGAACACAATGGTGAGGTACCTCAGAACTATAAAGAAAAAGTATCATTCAGGGAAACTGTGTCCAAGGCAGCGCGGACAAACAGTCCTGAAGGTGCAGAGGAGAACTTTGACGAAGCAATCGGGGCCGTCTTGAAGTCGCTAAATCCCCCTGAGCCGAGCAGCACAGTCAAGGATATTTTCAAGGCTCCCGAATCGCTGCTTATCCGACATAATTCGCCCAGTTTCTGGGTGATAGCAAATGCAATTGGCCTCTTCTACACAAAGTACGGTGTGTTACCGGTGCCAGGATCGGTTCCAGATATGAAGGCCCGCTCCGCAGACTACATCGAGCTGCAAAATGTCTACAAGTCAAAAGCACGGAAAGATCTTGCCGAGGTAATCGAGAATGTTCGATTCCTCGAGCGAACCGCAGAAAGGACCACGGCTATCGACGAGAAAGATGTTGAAGCTTTCTGCAAGAATGCGGCGCATATCAAGCTAGTTCGAGGGCGGCCTTTCCAAATCATACAAGCGGAAGGTGCGGTGAAGTGGGGAGACCGGGCAAAGGCTATCGGTAAGACTTGATGGGCCATAATTCACGGTGGTGTACTGACGCAACTAGCACAAACACTGACCTTCCCCGATTCCCTCGTCCCCATATACATTGCTTTCCTCGCCTGGGACAGATTCGTAGCAACGCACGACAAAGACGGTTTAGGTGGAACACCTAAAGTACCGGGGGAGTCTGACTCGGATCTGGATTCGGATATCGAGAAAGTCACTGGTATTGCGTTCACCATCGCGGATGAGCTTATCAAGGAGGCGAGTGCTATACTCGGAGAAGACGAGTTGTCAACCACGAGGGCGCAGATAGGGGAGTTTGTCCAAGAGCTAGTACGTGCAGGTGGTGCGGAACTACACAATATTGGCGCATTGACTGGAGGTATCGTCTCACAAGAGATCATCAAGGTTATCACGGAGCAGTATATTCCCGTGGATAATACCTGCATCTTCGACGGCATAAGGAGTAAGTCGGCAGTCATTCGGGTCTGAGTAATGGGGCTCGAGAGTGCTTTAGAATATAGCCATTGTTTATATTATATAGCGTGCATAGGGTCTGGCGCTGAACATTCGTATATGACTCAAGTGTGAACGACATAGACCTGGAAATTCAAACAATTTGAGAAAAGATTGAGTCGGTTCTGTGATAGCACTCGGGCAAACTTGAGCATATAGGTGGAGGCGAAGCACCACGATACGCTTCTTCACTTATCTCTTCCACCGCGCCTACCATTTTTACGAATCTTAGCAATCACCACTGACCTCAACCAACTTTACCACAACCTCATCGTCCATACAACTTTCCGTATGCTAGGTATCTACGATGCTAAAGCCATCGCTAAACTTCAAATCAGTACCTCGATCTCGTCACCCTGTCAATGCTGACAAAGCGCCCAACGCGGAAAAGCTGCCTCGAACCTCATCACGTGAGCGCGCCACGTCAATCGCGTTCCAACCGCGCGTGGTTCCATCCTCTAAGCCTTCAGCTTCACAACGCTCTTCTTCACCGCCCGCTGGGCCAACTCTCACCATGGAGTTCTCTAACAACCTCCCAGACTCTACCGATTGGATCCCTACGTCGCTTCCCGTATTTTCACCCCTTGAAGCCGCGCTCCGCTGCGAAGTTTGTAAAGAATTCTACAATAACCCCGTCATCACGTCGTGCTCGCACACCTTTTGTAGCCTTTGCATACGAAGATGCATTGCGGTCGATGGGAAGTGTCCGGCGTGCAAAAGTGCCTGTCAAGCGGATAAATTGATTATGAATATCGCAGTCAGAGAAGTTGTGAGTCGGTGGGTGGATGCGCGTCCGTCAGCGTTGGAGTTGGCGCGCAAGGACAAAGAAGAGACTGTTGAGAATTCGAAGAAGAGGAAGATTGACGAGACCGACATCGAAGAAGACGAACCGGCGAGGCAAACGCGGGCGCGAAGTACAAGAAGCGGGAGAAGAGGCGGGAATGAAAAGGCCAAAGGGGAATACGTAGTCGTGTTGGATAGCGAGGAAGAGCAGGATGACGAGTACCTGCCTGCAGGATTTGCGAAATGTCCGATTTGCAATACTGGAATGAAGACGGAGTTGGTGTTCGACCATCTTGAGACCTGTACAGGAGAAAATACTAGACGAAGCACACGGGCGAGGTGGGCTCTACTTTGTCCCCAAAATGATGACAAGACTGACAGTGTCACTAGAAAAACTACGGGTTTTCCCAAAGCACTCCAGCCCCAACCTAAAGAGCCCACGCCTCCAGCAACGCGCCTCTCGGGCCTGAACTACGCCATGCTGACCGAGACCGCGCTCCGTAAGAAGCTAAAAGAACTCGGCATACCTAGCAATGGAACTAAGTACTCTCTTACCCGACGACACCAAGAGTGGATCAACATTTTCAATTCGAACTGCGACGCAGCGGACACTGTACGGAAGACGAAGCGCGAATTACTGCGGGAGTTGGATGAATGGGAGCGTACGCAAGGCGCAAACACGAGTACTAAGGACTCTAAATTCATGCAAAAAGATTTCGATGGCAGTGGGCACGCGATGGCGCATAAGAGCCAATTCGATGATTTGATTACACGAGCACGTGCGAAAGCGCGGCATAATACCCAGATGAATGGTGAAGCAAATCGGGAGAAGGGGAAGGAGATAAAGGAACAGGCCCTCAACAATTTGGAAGCACCGCCTCCGCAGCTCTCAGGTACAGAAACGCGGGATCCACACATCCCGAAAAATATAGACCAGTCTCAACCATGCTCTTACGCAGACAACGAGGTTGACGAAGCCAATAACACAGACGGCGTATTGCCCCTGCTTGACGAGGGTATCAAAGTGGCAAATTCAGTTGCAGCACGAACCACACAGACGCCGTCGAAATCCAAAGGATTTCAGGATCAGTTTGAAAGTCCCACAAAAAAGGTGCCCATATTGGTGGTGCCAGCGGAGCCTGTGGTTGATGTTGGGAATTCTACGACGATACAATGAAGATACGATTGGTACTTGATTGGTTGAACTTATTCAACAGGGTGAAGTTCAATGGGTCTGCTGACTATCTCTGAACAGAAGAGACGACGATGGCTGTTTGTTTCTGCGAATAGTGGTAGGCAAAGAAATGAGATTACATATGGCCACGATGACGGGTCACAGTAATCAAGTTCGATCCATTCTTCCTCTCAGTATAAATTCAGGCCTGGTCCACCACTCCACGTTCTGGCTACCAACCTTTACCCCCTTTCTAACGCAGAGTGTTCCGCTCTTTCAGCCTTCTAGCTCAACCCGGTACAAAACCTTCACACAGGAGTGTTGTGCGTCGACTTTTCTTAGGCCTTCTCTACTGAAGTTCAACTCGAATAAAAATTACTTCACCATGATCGGCTCAGCACGCTCGAATACCACCCCTCTGTCTCCACCACAATCAACAGTTGATAGGCCCGCCACTCCTATTTACCGCTCTCTACCCAAGAACATTGGTGTCTCATACCAGTCTCATACCGCCTTGTGCGCCCAAACATTTAGGAGTAGCTCATCCTCACCTCAACACCAACGCTCACGAAAATTAACATGGCAGCCTGGTGCAATAGTTCCCGAACTTGCACACCTCAATGTAGCCACACCACCCCCATCGCAATCTACTGGCTCTTTACCAGGGATAAACACTCCCGTGGTGATGAGGGTAAAAGAGAAAATACCGAGAATCGACATTAGGAATGAGCAGTTGTTTATTCCGCCACCGGAGATTGGGACGAAGAAAGCGAAGAGTTTTGGTACGAATGAGAGCCCTGAGATGGTGCTTGGTCAGGGTTTCACAAGGGCGATGATGAGGAAGGGGACACCTTTTGAAAATGGGAAGGTTGGTGAGAAGGTATTGAAAAGCAGTTTGACGAAGACAAGTCGGGCAGAAGATGCGAACGGTATTGTGTTGGAGAGTGATGAGGAGAGTGACGAGGATGTATTCTTCGACGCCAATGAGGGATTGGACAACGAGTCCAGGTTTGATGTCCCTAGGACGCGGGAACCTTCTTCACCATCTCCATCGAGTACCCCACGATTTCCCATCAAGGTTCTAAAGACACCGTTGCCGTCGACGACGATGTTGGATGACTATCTACGCGGCATGCCGGTGTCACGCCTCATCAAAGGTGAAGAGAATCCGGCTGGAACACCACAGCTGTTAGTCATGAAGCTTTGTACGCCTACATCCAAGCTACAATCCAAGAGTATGCGGGAAGAGGTGCCGCCGCAGCATAAGAGGATGGAAGGAAAGGGCAAGCAGTCACCTCTACCCCCCTCTGCTACTAACGATGGTCACCAAGCTGGGCGGAACCTGAGCCCTGCATCCGTTGATACGTGTTGTGCGGATCGCTTTTACCGCTTCTCTTCGGATTCCACACCCGTACCGGATCAGGCGCAGTACCACACTTACACCGAGTCTACGGATGAAAGCCCCCGGATACTTAACGCGATTCCCGCTCCGGTCCCGGTCGCGGAGGACAAAATAATGCGCGAAGAAGATGTTAACGAAGAACTCATTGCGTATTGGAAAAGTAATCCATACGCCTCTACATCCCTCACCAACTCTTCCCAAGACAATATCTACTCCACATCATCTTCACCTCTCCAGGATCTACGCCCCTTTCCTCCGCCAGCAAGCTATAGCAATCGCTCACTTTTATCGCACCCCGAGCGCCCCCTCCCAACCAGTGTCTCTGACCTCCGCTCCTTTGACTCCTCATTGTCGTACTCAACGCTGATGACGAGTTCGCCGAGCCCGGATGCTGGTGTCTTTGTAGCAAAAGCGCTTACGTTGAGGACAAGTAGGGGACGTGAATGTATAATTAAGTGTGATGATGGTGTGAGGAAGAAGTCGCAGAATAAGACCGGCATCGAAACGGAGACGGAGATGGGGAAGATGGGGAAAGATGTGAGCGTAGGCGTCAAACAAGGAGAAGAAGAGAACGAAAGAATAGCAATGGAAAACGTCCGACAACTCGCCGAGCGTGGAAGAGAGTTACTTGGAAGATGGGGCGTTACTGTCAACGATGTCACCGATGACCTCAACCCTAGATCCCTTTCAACGAATCCATCAAACAGCACCGTTGAAGGCGGAAAACATTGGCACGAGGCCGCTACCAAAGATGGCCAAGAAGTCGAGTCCAACCTACGATATCGAAGGAAAGAAAAGAACGATGTTCATGGGGTCAAAAAGAAAATGTCTCCGCGTAATGCATCGCTGGAGATGGATACATTACCCTCACCACTTTCCATCTTCTATCCCGGAATCATTCATGGAACAACACCCCCATCGACACCGCCTCTTTACCGCACGAGTTCAACTCCCGCTTCTGAGACGAGCTGGATCACTGTTTCCGAAGCGGATGCGTCGGTTTTGCAGACGGCCGGTAGTGTGCGTGACGGTAGAGGCAGGGACGCAATCGACAACAATGGAGGTCTTTATATGTACAGCTCTCAAGGCACTGAGCACGTAATTGCACACCATGCAAGAGACGACGACGAGACCGGGATTGACAAGAAGCGTTACGCGAACGAAAAGGTTTGGCGGAAGAAATTCGAAGGGCATGGCGATGTTGATGATAATGGTCGAGATTATACAGGAAATGGTGACGATGACAATAATGATAATCACAACGACGACGACGACGGAAATAACAACCGAGATAACAAGCACAATAATAACAACAATAACAACAACAACAACAACAACAACAACAACAACAACAACAACAACAACAACAACAACAACAACAACAACAACAACAACAACAACAGTGTCAACAATCACAGCACAAACGATAACACCGACCCTACCCAACAAGACCAACAAGACCAACAAGAAGAACAAGAACAAGAACAAGAAGCGGAAGAAGAAGAAAACAAACAAAATCCCACCAAACAACACCCCCATCCCCTAGGAACAATCTGCACCCCAACACTAAAACCCCACCTAAAATCCACATCCCAATACCTCCGCACAAGAACCCGTCGCTTCGTCCAACGCAACGGGAAGACCCGCGCAAGAGTCGCTTTTAGATGGTTGCGGCTGCGTTTTGAGCGCGTGGAGGCTCGGCTGCGGGGGTGGAGGTGGAGGTGGAGGTGGAGGCGGGAGCCGGGGCCAGGGCGGAGGCGGCGGGGGAGGATGATTGGGTTGAGTGAGGGGATGATGGCGATGTTTAGGCGGTGGGAGCGGGTGGGGAGGAGGGCTAGGGGGAGGGCTAGGGGGAGGGTTGGGAGGGTGGGGGTGAGGGTTGGGATGAGGGTTGAGGGGTTGTTGGGGAGAAGGAGGAGGAGGAGGGGGGTTTGAAGAATGGAGATGAGATGTATGGATGGATGGATGGATAGAGGGATTCTTTCAAGTTTGTTAGAGTGGTGTATGTAACTAGGGATTAAGAGAGTTGATTGAAATACAAGATAAATACAAGGTAGATGGATTTGATAAAATATACAAAGACATTCCCATCACCTCATCATCATCATCATCATCATCATCATCATCAAGAATTAGAATAGCTTTCATCCAACTATAACTAGTGTATACAACTATACCTAATCATTATAGTAAATACAAATACATTAATTACTCATAACCATGCATTTGCCAGCCTTGCTCGCTCTCTACAAATTAAATAACGCTAACTACTAGTTGTCGTAAAATCATCACCCTCGCCCTAATGTCGATTCCATGGTATATATAGTTGTCCCTCCCAATAAATACACCGACTCCCATCAAAGCGTATACAACGCCGCTAACAACCACCGAAAAACCCCTTCATTGATACCATTCGCTCTCATTATACAGTCCCCCCTGACCGCTATATCCCCGGAAGCCGTTCAGACCACTGGCATTTGCGTTATCGTTGCCGTTTACAGTTCCGCCCATTGTATTGGCCACCCCCACGGCCCCACCGGCCATGACTCCATCTGTGCTCACAGCCCTGTGCATTACGGGGCTTGTTGTAAAGGTTCCGCTCGCTGGACTTCCAACCGTACCACCTTGGCCTTGGCCGGCGAACCAGTTGCCCAAGTCGTCACCACCGCCATATCCCCAGTTGTCGAAGCCAATAGCCAATTGGTTCTGATCTCTGAGCCACCAGTCCTGTCCCTCGCGAATGAGCTGTTCGACGCCGCCAAAGAGCTGAGATGGCGAGCCCCCAGTACTGGCCGGTGTGCCGTTGATGGATTGACGTGCTTGTGTCGATGCCGGCGTGGTGACGTTGTTTCTTTGGGTTTCTGCCGTCTGTGGTGAGGTGGCATATTGTTGGTCCTGGGAGTAGGAGTAAGCGAGAGAGGAAGCATCGTTGGGGGGAAGAGAACGTGCCTCGTCCCGTTGGGTCATGTGGCTTTGTCCACCTGACATTGCTGTGTCTAGGCCAGGCACGCGTTCGAAGAATTGGGTAGCGGTATTGGCTAGAGACATGCTGTATGGTTGGAGGACTGGACTGACTTGTTGTTGTTGTTGTTGTTGTTGTTGCTGCTGCTCTTCCACGGTCTGTGACTTGCTCTTCACGGGTTTCCGTGCAGTCACACTCTCCCATGATCCGAATTTCCCGTCTGTTCTTGCCAGCACTGCTATTGCTTCATCTGGGAGTTCCACTTTCCACTTCTTTACCAGTGTACTCAAAATACCCAGTGTTCTCCTCGCGCAAAGCCAGCTCTCTGCGATCTCTTCCAAGTGCTTGACCCCATGGACGATATCCCGCTTTGCATTCTTGTCCGGCAAGTTGAGAAGGTGAATTGTACAGGCCGAGTGGGCGATGTAAACAACGATATTACATATTTGGCGTAGGCCATGCGACCGCTTGTAGAGGCGTAAGAGTTTTGCGATCATGGCTGCGGCCTGGGTACAAAGTTTTCGAGGGGAGACGTGAGCCGGAAGTGGCGAGTTTTCAGGGTTGTATTTGAGAAAGGGGCGGAAAAGGTGAATGAAAAGGAGTTGGAAGAACATACTGTTGGGATATATTAGTGATGCAGAATCGATCTCGGCTGTTTGACTTACTGCATGACAAGTATCGAAGGAAGCCCGCCTTCCCTCGGTTCTAACTCTTTGGGAAGGTCGCGCCGCCATGTTTCTAGTCTTTGATGTAGTTCACTGAGCTTCTTTAGTTCGGTCTGTTTGCCTCTTGTCTTGTCCATGTCAATCGGATTGTAGAAGTAATTCATGAGGTCGCTAGAAATCTCGCATAATTTTGATATTTGAAGAGCAACCTGATATTTATTAGCTCGAAGTAGCCCAAGCGAATTGTAAAAAATCTGTTGCTTACTGCTCTTGTTCGTGAAGGTTGAGAATGGGCCTGACTGATTCCTGAATCCGTGTACGCGGACCAGGTCGCCGCGTCCTCTTCGGGAAACACTTCAAACTTTGGCACTGTGACAGCTGTACTCGGCAGTTGCGGTAATCGTCCTAGATAATTTGACCAGCACCTAGAAGAGTCAGCACCTATCCAGCTGTCGGGCGCTGGGTCATTTTGTGGGGGCAATAATGGCGTACTTGTCGAACAAAAAGCATCCCCAAAAAGTGATTCTCCGAGCATCTTCTTCCACTTCGCCCATCTCGCTGCCTCCGCCTCTTCCCATGCCTAGATTCAAGCCCAAGTCACAAGCCATCCGAAAGCTCATCCCACTATACACCCATCCTTTCGCTTCCCGTCCGCACCCAGCCTCCCTCACTGACATCAATGCCAGTGCCTGCACTGTCGTCAAAGCGGGAACTTCGTGCAGATCATCCTCCAAAATCAACCTCTTTGCCTCCTTGAAGAAGTGGTCGCCAGCTGTGGCACTATCGTCTTTGGCAGCGCGCGCACCGGGGTGCGACGTGAAGTGGCATCCAAGGGCTAGCATGGCGTTTACGAGAAGTGGTGTGCAGTAGGAAAGGGTGCGTTGTGAGCCTGGTGGCGGCTTGCCGAGCCTGAATTCTTTCATGAAGAGGTTTCTCGAGAGGGTGGTGAAGAAGCTATAGTGCCAGCAAAAGTACATGGCGATGAGATGTTGTACGAGTTCCGGGTCCGAAGTCACCGTCGTCCACGAGGTCAGAGGGTCTATTTGTTCGGCGTAGGGTTCCATGTTCGCAAGCGAAGCTGAAGA
Organism: Helminthosporium solani; assembly: GCA_022560085.1. NCBI lineage: Eukaryota > Fungi > Ascomycota > Dothideomycetes > Pleosporales > Massarinaceae > Helminthosporium > Helminthosporium solani. Next base: position 65,265 of record JAFISD010000019.1, on the reverse strand, counting down.
CTCCACGCCCTCATTGCCAGCACCTAGGTATATGAGATGCGAGGTTCCTCCTATGTACCGCGTCGATCCGTGATCCAACCGCAACTCCCCCATCTTCCCGCTCAACTGGCTCTCAAAGGTCATCTTCGCCGTACTGTCTCCTCCCCTTCCCTGACCAACACCGGCGCTGCTATCTCCCACGTCGTCCAGATCCAGCAGCTCGTCCTCCTCGTCCTCGCCGTTCTCCCTCGCAATGATGGCATCAGCCACCGCATCCAAGCTCTCACAGGTCCTAATCTGCTGCACCAGGGCGCCCACCTCCTCCTCCGGGTAGTTGAGTATGGCTTGTATCAGGGTCTGCAGGGTCGAATTGCGCGTCTTCAGATTGTCGATGTCCTTCTTGTAGACGCCTTTTCGTCGATGGTCCGAGTTGGGGTCGTAAACACACGGCGTGTTGTATACGGCGGCGCAGGCGGAACAGGCAGGCGTAGTACCGTCGCACTGTCATGCCAAGTTAGCGAAGCCCGTCTATGTACATGGATTCGTCTGTACGTGTTTGTAGACGGTAGATAGTCTGGCGACATGAATGGTTGTTTGTTTGCTTAAATAGAAGATAGAATTGATTGTTGTACGGTAGAACAAAAGTCAAGTTGGCAGGTACCTTTGATTTGCGCTTCCTACATGGTACACAGGCAGAGCTGATACATCTTCTCTTCTTGGTACCATCGTCGCCTTCCTTCTTGGTCTTCCGCCGTCCCTTGGGCGCATCCGCCTGGTGTTGTCGCTGTTGGTGTGGGGGTGGTTGGACTTGTTGTTGCTGCTGATGCCGATGCTGCTGAAGCTGCTGCTGTATCTCCTCGCCGTGCGGTATCCCCGTGGAGATGTCCATCCTTCTTCCGAGACGGGTCGGGCGGGGATCCAATCGCGGGGCGGCGCTGACCTGAACTATCTGACGTGTTGACCTCAGGCTGTTGTGTTCTCCAGCAGCCCTCAGTAACTACCAATCGGCGACTCTCAGGTTTCGGGGAAATGGTATATGCAGTGAGTGCGCGCGGGCGCTCTTCTCCACATCATGGACGGCTTTGCAATTGCTCAGGGCGGGCAGCGCATGCTCAGGCAGTGTTGGACGCGGCGACAGCACGTGACGAGGGTTTGTGGGGGGCTGATTGGAGGGAGCGCCGTCTTATCGCTGCTGAGGAAAAGCAAGGCGTCGAACGGAACAGACTTCTTGGATGTGTGGATGTCTCTTTGGCCCTCAGCTCCGTCTCGACGTGTTAGTTAGTTGATTAGATTTCTAGTACAGACACAATTGAAAATCACATCAGATGATTAATTGCCTTCTCCTCCAAGGACCGGCCGGCTGGTTAGCTGCAGAAAGTGCTGACATTACGCACAAGAGCCCCACCCCACGGGAGCTGAAAAGCTGCATCTATCGGGTACGTTCCTGGATCTGCTTATATTGTGATTGTATAGTATTGTATGGATGTCATGGAGTGATGGGCTCGAGGATCATTCCCCCTCCCCAAATGAATGCAATGGACCGTCGTCTTTGCTGTCCCGAGGAATATAAAGCTCCGTAAAGCCTATTCCACACCTCAAGTGCCCCGTAGTTCAGCCCTGAATATCCCAACAATTCATCCTCGAATATCTTCGGATATGGTTGCCAACCCCCAGCCCAGCCTTTAGTTGTCATCAGCAAAACCCTCGTCGTAGCGGTCCGCCCTGAAGCCGCCGCGCGCATCCGGATTGTCGACCAGGATGAACGGCTTGCCGCCCTCGTCGTCTTGGAGGTTGCCGAAGAGCCTCATCAGATCGCGGACTACCAGCGTTAGTAAAATGCCAACCACCGGAAAATTGCGAGCCGACGTACTACTCAAGCTGCTCAGCGTCTTGCCCTTGTCTTCCATGACCTCATCGATCTCCTTCTGCTTCTCATTCTGCATCTGGATGAGCCGGTCATCCACGCTGTCCTTGACGCAGAACCGCGTGAGAGACGTCGCCGAATTCTGGCCGAAGCGGAATACGCGGCAGAAGGCTTGCTGCTCTGAAGCTGAATTCCACCATCTGCCTGAAGTCAGTGTCGAGTCTCCTTTCCTTTCCTTGAACCTGGGCCAATGAAGGCGCGATACGTACGGATCGATGATGATGACCTTGGAAGCCATGGTGAGATTGAGTCCCACTACATAGTCATCTGTTAGCGGCAACTCGTGCTCCAGTCCGTCCAAGGATACAACTTACAGCCGCCGCAGCGAAGCGAGGACAAGAAGATGTTCACATTGGGGCTATCAGCAAAGTGCTGGATGGCCTTGTCACGCGCTGTCTGGCTTAATTTGCCGTGGTACTGTAGTAGATGGTCCTCGAGTCAGCCATTTCCCACCAGCTCTACAAATCCAAACCTTGTAAAACTAGCCCATCGATTTGACGGCACGCTTTCCACGCTACCGGTTCCGACATGTGTATGCGCTCTAGATCGTGCACTTACCTGCTCAGTCTGCCAGCCCTCCTCGTCACATACTCTTGCCAGAATCCGAATCCTGCAGTCGTCAGTATAGATACTCCATAGGGAAAGGTCCAGGACGTCTTACATAGCCAGGAACTGCGTGTAGATAATAATCTTGACATTCGGGTTCTCCTGGATCCAATTCATCACTTGAGCCTGTCAAGAAGTCAGCTAGAGTGATACGTCGATCGCCACAGAGGTTATACCCACCTTGATAGCAATAGTCTTCGCAGACGGTAGGACGCCCTCGCCGCCAAAATTAAGCCATTCCTCGTTGATCTCTTGCTGCTCGATACGTAGACGCTGCTTATCCGCACGCACATTCGCCTTGGAGCGCGTCTCCGTGCCCTTGAGTACCTCTTCATCCTCCCGTGCAAAGGTAAATGCGGCCCTACAATTTGGGCAAGTAGGATGCTCGCATTCTTCCTCTGCCTGCTTCAATATCACGCCTTCATAGCAAGGGCTACACAGCATATGACCGCAGCTCGTAACCCAAGGTGCGCCGTTATGATTTAGGTGTCGTTGGCAGGGCTCGCATATCGCTCTCTGCTGTGTCTTATTCCAGTTCTCTCCCGTCGTCAGTGAAGCCAGGTAAGGCTTGAAATTGAAGTCTTTGCCAAAGTTCCCGCCGGCGGCGGCATCGTTGTCGCCATCCTCGTCGTCATCGCTCTCGCCATCGGAGAATAAGCGTTCATCATCGTCGTTTGCGAATCGTTTTGAGGGCTTCTTCGCATTCTTGGCCGTGCGCTGTTTCTCCTCGGCGGCCAACTTGTCAAGCTGCTTGCGGAGAAAGACGATTTGCTTGGAGCGCCCGCGTCGATTGTCGCCCGCCGCTTCGTTGACTACGTTGCGTATCTTTTCGATGTCCTCCCGCTCCGCTAGATCCTGTAGGACTGATTGGAGCATCAGTAAGCTGGAGGTAAGCTGTCGGAGCCGTAGCAGCATGCTGTGGTTTGTTAGCGCGCTGAGTAGATGGAGAAGGAGGTACATTAGCTATACGTACACCAGAGCGTTGCTGTAGGACTTCTCGAGCTCGCCTTTCTTGGACAACATGTTGAGGTTCTTCGCGAACCGCACTCGAACGATCTCGTAGATACTGCGTTCCACCGCATTAAACTCGGTGAAGTATGTAGATTGATGCGCAGGCGGCAATTTCAAGAGGGGAGCGCCAAAGATTTCGTCAGTATGCGTCCGTCGGATCATGAATTCTAGTATATAGGTTAGCATGCTATACGACCACGACCCGAAACGGATACAAGCTTACGGGAAAGGCGAGCAAGGAGACGCTCATTACTCTCCGAGTCATTAGGGTCGCAATAGTTATGCTTAAAGATCTTGAAAGAGCCAGTATGCGGGACCCCAATGAACTTGAAATATGGGTATAATTCCGTCAAGCTGTTCAGGATGGGTGTTCCGCTGACAGCCCATTTATGATGAGCCATCAAAGCACGACAGGCGATGGATGTCCGACTAGTATGGTTTTTCACCTGCTTGAAATTAGTCATCTCCTTCCTTGTGAATTCGTTTTTCAACGGCAGTGAAGAGGACTTACAGCCTGCGCTTCATCCAGCACAACCCGATGGCTACGAGGAACAGGTTAGCGAATGTGTTCGTCTCGCAGTCGTATCTAGATCGTCGAGCGTCCGCGGGTAGATGGAGGGGAGATACATACAACAGCATTCGATGAAGCGTTCCTCGCTGTGTCTCATAGGTGTGTTTCCACCAGCTGATCTTCTGCTCGGCCGTCTGACACTCAATCGGTGGATCGTTCTTCGGATACGATCGCATGATCTCAGCATAGGTGGTTAGCACGACGTCGTGAAGTTTAAGCACCGCCTTAGCACTGTTCGAGTCAACCCTAGATCCAGTGCTATACCTCATAACTTTCAGGGCCCTGTTCGTGTGGATTTCGATCTCGCGGCCCCACTGGGTGAGAAGGGCGGGACTGGCCACTAGGAGGGTGGTTTTGCATTCCGAGTCGTCTCCTGGGTGGCCGTTTACAATGTTTGCTGTCGTGCTGGTTAGCAGAAGGTTACCTACGTACCTATATAGATAGGGTAGTCAGTAGAACAAAAAATACACTCACCCAACATCATCAATGTCTTCCCCAACCCCATCTGATCCGCCATCAAGCCCCCTCTAGGCTCCTCCGGCGCATTCTCCCTCTGCCGTACAAACCCTGTTCCCAAAATCTGGTAGCCTTTTAGTGAAGTTTTCATTCCCTTGACAAGCCACATGCCATTTCCATCCGCCTTAACGCTCGCCCGCCCATCGAAGTCGCGGATAGCTTGGAATAAGTTCGCCTTATCGTCCTGGGCTTGCTTCATCTTGTCCAGTGGAATCGAGGAAATCAATTCCTTCATGGCATCGACTTTATTGCGGGATCTGAACGTCGGTTCAGCCGGTGCGTTCGGTGAGGCTTGCTGTGCGAAGATGTTGGTATTGAATAGTGAGGAGGTTTGACGAAGGGCATTTTGAGCTTCCTTTTTGGCTTTGAGAGATTGTCTGGTTCGTTTTTCAGATGGGCGCGAGATCCCCCCCGTACTGGATTTCGTCTTCGAGCCTCTTCCTTTACCACCGCGGGACTTTGTCGTGGTCGCCCGGGAAGCGGGACTGTTCGCGCTGAATTTCGATTTCTTTCTCTTGGGTTGTTCATTGTTGGCGTCTATGGCGACGCTGAGGGCTTGGAGTTCTGCCTCCGCTATGGACATCTGCGGGGTTTCTTGTTTGCGAGGCATGTTTGGTTTCTTACGGCGACGAGAATTGTCCAGAGAACCAATGCCGGGGAAGCTATCACCATCATCATTACCATCATCATCAGACGGATTACCACCCTCGTCAGCACGCCCCCTCGAACAAGCAGCATCTAAAAACGACCCCAAGTCGCCGCCCCCCTCCTCCCCCAACATCTCCGCATTCCTCTTCCTCTTCTCCCTCCGCCTCCTCTCCGCCCTCTCTACCTGAATCCATTCGATCTCCTGCTTAAATGTAAGTCTTCCGTTTGGATTAGACCGCCTGATAGCATCGAAGTGTCGCTTCTGCTTGAGATATTCTTCCGCCTGGACCTTGTCGCGCTTGTCGTATTCGTCTAGGTTTGGAAGCAAGGTTTGGGTTGCTGGGTGGGATTGGATAGCTTCGAGGTAGGTTTCGTTGTCGGGAGGGGGACCTTGGGTGTGCGAGGGTTTGGTTGAGGCTGTTTTGTGTTTTTTAAAATTAGCTTGGAAGGCGCGGATTTTGGCGAAGGTGGAGGTCGGGGGGCGGCTTGGTCGGTGGGGGGCGGGGGTGGATGGGGATGGAGATGGGGGTGGGGATTTGGTGTGGGTTTCCGGCTCGAATAGGGGGTCTGGGTCGGGGGTTTCGTTCGTGGGGCTTGGGGGTTTTTGGGCTGCTTGTACGGCTTGGATAGCTTCGCGAACGATTTGCTCTTCTTGAGCGGTAGCCTCGTCTTCCATGTCAATATCGTCATCCATGTCAATCTTGTCGTCCGTATCCTCGTCGACTACATCCAGTTGAAGGACATTCTTTCGAAAGTTGTCCCCCAAGCAAATATCTGCCTCCGATTCCAAATCAGGATAGTCTTCAACGGATCGAATCGGAGTCTCGTTGATGGTGGTGATGGTGTCGATTGCAACTTGAGTGCCATCATCCATCAGATCCAAGACTGCCTCTGTAGGGGAATTTTCATGTTCCCGGTCACTGGGCTCATTGGATGTTGGATTGGAATCAGCCATGGCGTCTGGGTATAGCTGGTTAGTAGACTGGCCTACGAGGAAGATGGAGGGTGGAGGATGGAGGATAGAGGATAGAGGATAAAGGACGAAGAACAGAGAGGCTACCTATCAGAAGAAATATCCCTCCCATGAACCGCAGATAAGACTCACCCAAAGAAGTAAGAGATATAACTCTCACCACCAAACAAGGTACAGTGAGTGAGAAATACAAGATCCAAAGCCCAGCCGCTCCAGACCGCGAGCATATATAAAAAGAAGCAACCGAAATACCCAAACGTCCCACCAGCACGCACTACTCTCTCACCACCAAGAGCCCCAAAAGCAAGAGGGCAAAACCAAGGACACGAAGGATAAACGGCCGAAGAAAGATAGGTAGGGGGGGGGGGGGGGGGGGGGTAAATATTGCAGAGTGAGTGTAGTGTAGTAAGGAGAAAGGAGTAATGATTACCAACGAACGATATACCTACTCAGCAGGCTTCGTGCCAGTATACCGTTGGTACCTCACCAACAACCAAAGGAAAGAAGCGAATTTCTCCACCTTCAGAAGGACGAGTTGAAGGACGAGGTAAAGGCAAGGGATGCTTAAGTAGCGTTTATATCGTAAATATGAGGCTCGGGTGCTGTCGAATTCTTTGATATGGGTACATAAGAGATCCTCTTCTTCTTCAAGATACATACATTCCAACAGTTGCCATAGTACGTACTGTATATTCCAATCCAGCAACTCTACAGCAAGCAATCAAAATACCCTACCACCCTACCTACCAACAAACAGTCAATCAAACACTAAAAAAGTAGTACATCTTCAAACGACACATGCTAATCCGCACCCTAAAAGTCAAACATCACCATTACGCCACACAAGTACCCAAGTACACAAGTATCTACCAAGTCCATGACCCCACCGCCCACCACCACTACCACCACCACACCAACATGGAAGAAATTCCCAAAAAGCACATTGAAAGTAATCAAGAAAAAGACAACTTTTATTAAAAATCAGTAAAAAAATCTCTCAGTAAAAAAAAACCACTAAAGCACACACATACATATACATATACATGTTCATACCAGGTGTCAGGCTACTACCACGGGGTATCAGTGATAAAAAAAAAAAGCAAAAGCCGGACCAAAGCCGGACCAAAGCCGAGCAATCTGTAGCAAACGCAGGCCCATCATCCCACGCTGGCTTGACGAGGGGGGGGGAGGGGAAAGCCAGAAGACCGAGAATCAAAAGGGTCGAACATTATCCATAATTACTCAAAACAAATTCTGTACCATGGAACATAGATATTCGAGAGGGAATCGAAAAAGAGAGTGTCAAAATAAAGGTCAAGGAAAGCGGGGGTAGACGAGGTCATCAACGTCTCTAACATTTGTCTTCCTTGACGTTCGGGTAGAACCATGCCGCTAGAGCGATGATAACGTATGATGACATGAGGAGCACGCCTTCGAGCCAATCTGTCCAAAAAACATTAGCATTTCCATCCCCGCCAAATGCTCGACTGGGAGTTGTACTTACGAGATTTGCCGTCTTGGATCAAGTAATTGACCAACAAGACTGAAACAAACAGCGTGGCAATCTGGAAAGTATCGAAATACAGCGTCATGCATTCCTCGCCAAGGATCCAACCCAAGACAACGATCAAAGGTAGAACAAGAAGGGCAATCTGCATGGAAGATCCAACAGCGACACCGATCGAAAGGTCCATCTTATCCTTCATGGCGACTGTGACGGCAGTAGCGTGCTCGGCAGCATTTCCCACAATTGGCAACAGAATAAGACCAACGAAAGTTGTTGACACAGCACCTGTGGATGTCACACCCTCAATGCTCGAGACCATGAATTCGGAGCAAAAAGCCACAAGTGTAGTGGAAATAGTGAGAGTGACAATGGCACCGATGACTGAAAGGCTGGGCTCTTCAATTTCGTCTTCCTCTTCTACCCCTTCTCCATCTGCAGTTTTAAAAATTTGGCCTCTGGCGTTGGCCATGCCGCCGGTGGCGGCAGCAGTACCAGCACCAATGGCTGCTATGCCCTTTACTGCTGCACCTTCGTCGATTCTGGTGGATTTGCGCTTGGGGGTCTTTTGAGAGGGAGCGTTGTACATGGCTGTGTGAGATTTCAATTGGAAGAGAAGGTAGCAGGCGTAGACAAAGAGGAGGATAATGGCAGTACCACGAGATAATTCGGAGTTTTTGAAAGCATCGGCGGAAGTCACCTGTGAGTTTTCATCGGCGATCATGATGTCTATTTTTTGTCAGCGATGGTCGTATAGTTGGCACAAAGGGTGCTTACGGAAGACAGTAGGAATGATCAGGGAAGCAATGCAAAGGGCGAGCAGGGACGCAGCCGTCTGCGCAACCGTAACGTTGAAAAACTGTTCCAATCGATTCACACCGCCCAGGAAGAAGGACATGCCCAAGACAAGGAGCAGATTCGAAAGCATACTGCCAATCAATGACGTCTTGACAATTATCACTTCCTTTTTCAAGAGCGCTTGGATAGACACAATAAGCTCGACAGCGTTACTGCAGCTCGTCAGTCACTGGTCCGAGAATACAGAACCTCAGTAACATGAGATGTACGTACCCAAAAGTTGCATTCAACAACCCACCAAGCGTCTCACCAACGCGAATAGCCAGCTCTTCTGTCGCATAACTCAACATAGCAGCCAGTGGAATGATTGCAATGAAGTTGACGATGAAGATTGGCACCGGACCGACCTTTTTCGAATAAAATAGGGCAAAGCCAATGGGCACGAAGATAAGCAGAACGTTGATCCAAGATCCCAAGAACACAGCACGGAACTGTTGACCCAAGGGTATCTTTCTCTTTAACGCTCTCTTCTTCCGCTCTCCCATTGATAGGTTGTCTGAGTCATGACGCTCGAACCCCACCGACTCAGCATCATCCCCGTCTTTACGGAAATGCGTCTTGAATTTTGCGCGCTTCGAAAGAGCTGCTCTATCGACGGCAGTAGATTCGCTAATCTCGGTCGACTTTTTCGCGCCCGCTCCTCCATTCCCCGGGGCCATATCTTTTTCCGCCGAACTGCCGTGGGCAATCTTGTTGCCAGAGGTTGGGGAGACAGGGGGAGAAGTATTGGCATGATGGGGTGTTGGAAAGTCCTTCTGGTCCTGTAGGCTTTCTAATCGGCGTTGCTCTTGAATGCTAGGCTCGACGCTGTTCTCAGATTGTGTACGGGCAAGGTCATTGTTTTCGATGTCGCGGGGTATTTCTTTTGAACGTCCACGTGCAAAGGGGTTGTAATTAGGAGCACCGTTGGCGTTTGATGAACTCGCATATCGATGCGCTTGTCTTCGTATGGCGTCTAGGGAACTGTTAGTCTGGAAATCCCACGTCCCTCGCAGCAGGACAAGAGCGATTTACGCATGGTTGTTAGATATCGAACAAATGGTGAGATGATCGTCTATGCAGCTCAATGGCGCTCGTGAAAGAAGCCGTTATGGGGGCCAAAAAGAACACTCGCGACAAGTCGGTAAGGCAAGGCTGCAGATCCCTCAACAGGCTGTGCAATGCGAACAGATGTGCTGATATGGTGTGAGGCGTAGCACGAAGCCTTGCGTAAAGCTGCTGCGGCGAAAAAAAAAAAAAAGATGCGGATAGATGGAGAAAATAAAGGAAAAGGCCCCAGGAGAAGTTGTGGGGGGGCGAAGGGGCAAGGGAAAGCAAGATCAACCTTGGGGGGCATCGGTGATGACGATTCACAGGGGGAACCTAGTACGAATCATAGATGATGCTGGGCCTTGATCGCTCCGACTCCAGTCACAGTACGGAGTATAGATACGAAGAGATAATACGTGGTTAGAGCAGTGACAAGTGCATTCAAAGGGTTGGTTGCCACGGCTTGAAACGCGCGAAAGTGTTTCCAGGATTCTACTTCGTAACGTTAGATTGCCCGCTTCCGAGCGCTTGCCATCTATAACAGTACATGCTGGCTGTACGGAGGAGTCCCAAGCGGCCTGTTGCTACATAAATAGATCGAACACAGGCAGAGAGAGCTATATGAAACAGAGCATCTGGGGTGGAAACAGTTGGTTGTCCAGGTTGGCCGGAATGCTGAAGATGCGAAGCTTCTATCGTCATGGATTGTCGCTGCAGATAAGCCCGCTAACGTGCTTGGCTAGCAAAACAAGGCATTTCGCGTCTTGTCTGCCACCTACTGTGATGATCGGCTGAACGCTTGAAACGACGACAACACTAATTCCACATCAGACAGAGTTCTACGTTTCTTACAAGATTCAAACTCCAGACGCTACACTGCTGCGCACTGCTAGGGTGCACAATACTGTATGTCTGCCTGGCGCCGGTGGGGTATTCTATGGCACCCATCTGCCAACTAGCTAATAACTGACTACGCCTGAGCTGAGCCCGTTGCAGATGAGGAAGTTGTCGCGATTCTAAACTTGTTGCAATGCAAGATGTCAGTACGGAGTATAGGCAGCAGGTTTGATCATCTCCCATGTCCCCCAACGGAAAGGAATATCGGGAGATGCAGTGTGTGTGATAGGTCAATCTCGACCATTTGGGACGAATAAGCCAGAAATCATACGAGGACATTCTGCGGAAGGTCGCGTACCGTAATGATGAAACAGAATCTGCCTTGCTTGCATTAACCAGTGTGCCAGTCAACATCTTCAGCATGTGGAGGAAGTGGTTGTCACAAGCCTGCCGTGTATACACATTTGTAGTCAGACTCGCTGTCAGACTACTCCGTAAATATTCACACAAGGGAATACTATAATTAGCCCATATCTGCGCAATCATTGTCATTAAGAACCCATAATGCACCGTGCGGACCGTTCCTATATTCCAACGCCAACAGGCCCATTCCGTCCCATGTCATATCATACAATCTCGTTCCTTACCAAGAACCCCACCTATACGGAGTACCGGCCTTCTCTCTTGTAGCCATCCCTCATGGAAGCCTCTCAGGGCGTCTGCACCTTATGGTCCCCCTTAATTACATCGGCATAAGTAGGCGGAGGTCCACTCGGCTCGCTACCCTCTGCACCACCCTGTCCGCTCCCTTCCCCATTCCCATTCGCATTTCCTCTGTTAGTCCCGTTCTGCGCATACACAAGCTTGTTCCCTGGAATCCCACCGACCTGCTGTCCTGGAAACTGGCCACCGCTGGCCTGACTGCCACCCACAGTTCCGTAGGTAGTAGAGCCCTGGGCTGGTGCCTGTTGTCGCCCTGATGGATGCTGAGGCTGCTGTCGAGATACGTAGTAGTATGTGACTGAGCCATCCCCGCCGCGCTCGCGGTCCTGAACGCCTTCGTACTCGTAAGGGTCTGGGTTTTGGAGGATGATGTACCAGGCGTGGATGAGGCCGGGGAGGAAACCTAGACAGCAGAGCGCGATGTTGATGAGAGAGTCTGCACCGCAAATACCGCGTTTAACCCATACTGCGGATGCTGTGTTAGCCTTTTCGTCTCGCAGCTCAATGCTGGTGCCTGCTGGTAGGGAACGTACCTCCAATTGGCGGGAACAGCACCGAAAGGAGCATAAGGAAGCAGTCCGTTCCGCACATGGTGGCTATTTAAATGTACTTCTTGCGAAAGAGGTGGGAACACAGGTAACAGTGAGTTTTGTGCTGGTATCGTGAGATGAAGTGACTTGTAAGCGGTCGCGAGGCTACATCAACGAGTCACTTGAGCTCGATCGTATGACGCGTGATGTGGCGCACGCGTGGCTGAGTTCGGCGCTAGCTTGCCTTCTAGGAACGAATGGACGGGCACGCGAGCGAGTACAACACCAACACGTGACTGGATAAATCTGGGGAACGCCCGAACCTGTTCGCCATGGCTGCGACTTTGTTGGGAATAACGTCTTCATTCTTTCCATCACAGTGCTATATCTACTCCTTTCCCCCAAGATATCTGTACACGACCGAAAAATCCCTTCCTTTACAATGCTCTGCCTTTTCCACTTCATCATACAACGCCTTCGCTGCATCCCCTAAAGCAAGCTTAACATTCGCTTCCTTTGCCGATTTAAGAGCAAGTCCCAAGTCCTTGTTTGCCAATGCAACCCCAAAGCCTCCTTCGTACCCTCTGCCGGCAGGTGAACCCTCAACCACACCCGGAACTGGGTTGTTGACCTCGCTGGGCCAGCACTTGCCGGTGCTGATGTTGATCATGCCTGCAAGAGCTTTGGGATCAAGGCCCCATTGGATCCCCATATTCATGGCTTCTGCAGTAGCAATGTTGTTGAGTGCGAGCAGGTAGTTATTTGCAAGCTTGCCTTTCAGTCCAGCCCCCTGCGCACCGAGATGGAGAACTCTTCGTCCCATCAACGAGAGAACGGCCGTAGCCTGCTCGACGGTATCAGGTTCAGCACCAATCATGAAAGTGAGAGTGCCGGCTTGAGCGCCAACGACGCCTCCAGACATGGGCGCATCGATTAATTTGCCCTGCCCGGTCGATGTGGCATCGCTTGCGACCACTGCGGAAGTCATAGGGTCAATTGTCGAGCAATCAATGAATAATCGCTCTTTGTTTACACCGTCTTTGAGAAGTGTTGCAGGCTCAAGCATTTGTTTGTAGACACCTTTTACATGCTGTGGCTCCGGTAGACATGTGATGATAGTTTCCTTCTTTGCATTAGCAGTGGCCTACACAGGAGTGTGACAGAGTGAAGAAGGAATAAACGCATCAGAGGATTGGCTATGTGTTTGTGTAATCAGAATAAGGGACACGAGTGACCCCCAACTTAGATCATGATTTAGAAAAAGGGTTTCATCATGGAATAATCGAATTGTTAGAACAGAGAGCGAACATACCGCTTTCTCCGCCACTTCGCGGGCATTGTTAGCAATGCGTGTCCCTTGTGGATTCTCTTCGAGGAACTTCTTCGATGCAGCGGTATTGACATCATGGACAAAGAGAGTGTCTTCGGTGGGGAGTTTTGCTCTCAGGTTCTTAGCCATGGCGAAGCCTATAATCTTTGTGAGCTTGTGATCTACTTCATATCAATACGAACCATACTCACCCATCCGTCCAAGGCCAATGAATCCCCATGCCGCTTGTAGAGCTTGCGAGCTGGAAAAGCACCGCCGCTTTGGTTGTTGAACGACAGCTGAGGCTAACCGCCTCCCGGGCGACACCATCGCCCTACCGACCCTTGTCGTTGCCATTTCGAGCACAACTCGCGCAATTTCCTTTTGAGGGATAGAGACGGAGGTTGAAGACGTGGAGGGTGCTGCAGTGTACGGTTGGAACGCTCCCGCAGTCTTGGGTGGCTCTCAGCCGAGGTCGTAAGTCTGAGCCGCCTCGAGACGCTCATCGCGGAAATCCTGCGGCGGGCCGGAGCAAACATTCACGGCCATGCTGTTCCGTTCTATTCATCATCGCATTGGAAAACCCAAGTCGATCCACACGAGCTTTCAATGTGAGTATGAGTGGACAATGCTGTAGATAGAGAAAAGTTGGAAGAACCGAAGAGATTTTCGCGGGAAGGGAATTCCGTCTGTGCTTCACGTGATATTCGGCCTAACTCATTACAGACAGCAGGTCAGGAAACGCATCAAAATGGCATTTACGAATAAAGCGCAATCGATTTCGGCATGATTTGTGTTCTTCGACACTGATTTAGGCATTGACTATAAACTAGACACTTTTTCGCTCATGACCTTTCAATGAAACCCCACTGTATTAAACCAGTCGCTCCCTCCATCCCTTCATCTCGTGCCCTGAAGTATCCTGACGTTCCTATAGACTAGAATTGTTTCTACAAGAAACTATGAGGACTTTAAAGTCCAGTAATCATTTCAAATTCATCTTGACAAGGTTCTGTTCAGTTAACATACACTTTTCCAAGTTGGATCATTTTCATCCCTGACGGCCACTGCGTATCCATGCTGAATGTCTGGTGACAGAGCGTGTTGCGTGCTGGGTGTGAGCCGTCGACGGAGCAACCGTTTAAAAGTCTTCATCATCAGCTGGCTCGACTTTGATAGCAGGTTCCTGAGGTTGACTTGGCTTCGGATTGTGAGGTTGAGAATCCTCAGTCCGGATAGCCGGAATTGTGTCCTAGGCTTCGGTATCAATCATTTTATCTCCACTTCATTCATGGCCGGTCCTTCTTCGTCCTTCTTTTAACTCACTACACTATCTTCTCCTCGCCCCTTCTCCTTCTCCTTATCTTTTTCGTCTTCTTCTGCATCGGAGTCTGAAATATCAGCCAGATCTTCCGCTCGCTTACGGGTATTCAGCTTCTTCGATCCTCGACCACTGGATGGAGCGCTGATTGCATCCAAATACTGGCTGTTAGTCATATTCGAGTGAAGAATTGGAGCTGTTGCGGTCTCGGGTAAGAACAGGCATTCTTCGAAAGTAGTGAACGCTTGTGGAGACTACCCGATGTCAGCACGTCTACGGCCCATTTTGAGTAGCTTCCATACGTCTTCGTCGGCATAATCCAATCTCTGCCACTTTTCCGTATTTGTAGATTTCATGAAGCCTTGCATGATTTCTGCAGCCGTATCACCGCCTGCCTTCTTCACTGTTGCGACAAAAGTTTTCGGTTCGGCATGCTTTGCGCCTTCTTGCGCTTCTTTGTTCTGCCGACGATTTGCGGCCTCCAATTGAGCGGTCGCATCAATGTGGTGAAACTGAGTGCGCATCTGTACAAGACCTTTCACCTTGGTGAGGTGCAGCTCATCTGCCAAAAGTTAACACCGCTGCTGCCAGGGATGCAAGCCCACTCACTCTTTCGGAAGGTTCCCAACATGTAGGTCGGTCCTTTGCCGTCATTTTGCTGAACCTGACCGCCGAATGTCTGCACATTGAGAACATGACCCTTCTCATTCGCATCCTCGAAGTTCTCGACATATTCCGCGTAGTTGTCATCATCTACGGAGGTGTTGGGGGCTGGCTGCCCGTCCGCAGCAGCAGCAGCACCAGGCCTACTCAGCCGGGGCATGGTCTTCTCGAACCCAGATGCGATGCCATACGCCTTCTGTCCGAACTGCTTGGTCTTGCGCAGAGCCTCGCCCCACCGGACACCCATGGGTCGATTGAAGTTCTCGTGGACATTGAGCGGAACATCAACCTCTATGAATCCAGACTGATTCTTGATGCGCAGAGAGTCAGGCTTGGAGCCAGTTGCTTGTGTGAAGGGATCGTTGGGCGCGCGATTCAGGTACTGCAGGACGTAGAGCTGCTCTTCCATCTCGGGGGTGATGAAGACATCGTACTCGGCGACGACGGGATCTTCTTCGTCAAGCTCCATGGCAGCTGTGCCCAAGTTAGCAATTGGCTTCACCAGTAGCCGGGATGCGTATGAATCTTACAGGGATTCAATATAATGGTGCTGTGATGTTCAAGAGTTGTATGTAGATATCTCGGGGCCAAAAAAGTTCCAGCAAAGAAAGTGCCCCGCGTCCAACCCACCCTGGCGCGCCCGAAGCGCGTCTATGGTCTGTGCTTTTCGATGACGGCAACGGTAACGGCCTTCGCCCTCCACACACGGTGATACCTACTCGTTGCTCTTTGGAACAAGCTTCCTGGACTCCCTGGTTGCCCGTAGAAGCTGTAGACGGCTTCAGATATCAACATGGCTTACATTGCGCCCATTCACCGCCCTAGTAGCGTTCGGCATGCCTTGAAATTGAACTTCTTAACTCCAGAGGATGACTGCCTCGTGGTCGCGTAAGCAAGATGTCGAAAGAAAAGCTGGCGGCTGTGCATTGATTCGTACTATAGGAAAGCACATCGCCTAGAATTCTACATTCAAGATGCTGAGGAGCTGTCTCTCCAGCATTCGCAAGCTATTCGTGGCAAGATTACGATGTTGCAGAAGCTCCGACCGGCTCTCTCGCCTACAGACCACCTGTTCGTGGGAACGGACCAATTTATGTACTTCACTTTATCCTGGGATCCCGATAGGAAGCAGTTGCGCACAGAAAAGACGTTTGAGAGTGTCGCCGACAATGCCGCGCGAGAGTCGCAAACGGGAGAGCGGTGTCACGTTGACCCCTCTGGACGGTTCATGACTGTCGAGGTGTACGAAGGCATCATAACAGTCATACCATTGGTCCAGAGGGGGAAGAAGAGAAAACAAGAGGCCGATATTGCCCATCTAGGGAGTCCCCAGCCATGTCGGGTATCGGAGATGTTCGTTCGCTCGTCAGCCTTCCTGCGCCCGCGGTCGTACGACGACAAGCCGAAATTAGCCCTCCTGTACGAAGACACGCATTCGAGCGTCAAGCTTGGGGTAAGGGAAATAGCTTTCGATGGCGAAGGAGTAGACCTTGGGGATAGCGAGAGCTATCGTAGCGACTTGGAGCTGGGAGCCAGCCATCTGCTACCGGTCGACAGCCCGACCCACGGCCTCATGATCGTTGGAGAAACGTCAATCGGATATTATAATGACCAAACAAAAGAAGTCACCATGGAGCCGTTAGAGGACGCCACCATCTTCGTCGCTTGGGAACAGATTGATGCTCAACGATTTGTCCTTGCCGACGATTATGGTCGCTTGTATTTGCTCATGCTCCAACTTGACGATCAGAAACAGCTACAATCCTGGCAACTGGATCTTCTCGGACAGACATCGCGAGCATCAGCGCTAGTCTACCTGGATGCCGGCTCCGTCTTTGTTGGATCACATCAAGGCGACTCACAGGTGATCAGAATCTCAGAAAAGTCGATGCAGGTTATACAGACGTTCTCAAATATCGCGCCCATACTGGACTTCACCATAATGGACATGGGAAATCGATCTGGTGAAGGCCAAACAAACGAATACTCCTCAGGCCAGGCCCGATTAGTCACAGGAAGCGGTGCGTATCAGGACGGTAGTCTCAGGAGCGTTCGAAGTGGTGTAGGCCTCGAAGAAGTAGGCGTGTTGGGCGAAATGGAACACATCGTCAATTTATTCAATTTGAGCTCGGATGGAGGCATCGACCTTTTTGACATCCTGCTAGTTACCTTCGTCAATGAATCGCGCGTTTTTAAATTCGATGCCGATGGCGATATTGAAGAGCTGGGTGAGTTCGGCGGTCTCGAATTAGCAGAGACCACCCTTTTGGCTGCGAACTTGCCCCAAGAACGGGTGATTCAAGTCACCGACAAGCAAGTGCGAGTTTCTATGGTCGAAAGCGGTGTGATAGAACATGAATATTTCCCGCCAGAAGGAGAGACAATAACTGCTGCATCGGCGAATGACACTCACGTCATTGTGTCTTTGGGAGGTGTTGTTGTAACAACTATGAACATTGAGAACGGCCTGATCTCTTACGCTGAACAGGAGTTTGGTATTGACAGTCAAGTCGCCTGCGTCGCTCTTCCTCCTGGGTCTAGTTCGATTTGCTTCTTGGGATTTTGGAAAAGCTCCAGGCTCTCGGTATGCAAAGTAGACAGCCTCGAGGTCATCTTTTCGGTCCAAATTTCCGAAGAGTCAGTACCACGCTCGATACTTCTCACGAACATATTCCCTGATCAACATCCTATTCTTTTCGCCGCTATGGCAGATGGTAACGTTGTAACCTATACGTTCGACCAGTCGACAAGCCAGCTCTCTAGGCGAAAGAGTATAGTACTTGGCACGAGAGAAGCCAGTTTCCGCGCTTTGCCTCGCGGTAATGGTCTCTATAATGTGTTCGCCACATGCGAGCACCCTTCGTTAATCTACGGCTCCGAAGGTCGCCTGGTCTACTCCGCAATCACCGCAGAGGATGCAACTGCAGTGACGCCATTCAACTCAGAAGCATACCCCGGTGCTGTCGCTATTGCTACATCAAAAGATCTTCGTATTTCACTTGTCGACACTGAGCGAACCACCCATGTGCAGACATTAAAGGTTGACGAAACAGTTCGACGAATAGCATACTCGCCAAATCTCAAAGCGTTTGGTCTTGGAACAATCAACAGGATACTTAAAGGCGGTGAAGAGATATTACACAGTCAACTTAAACTCGTTGATGAAATACAATTCAAGGAATTAGACAAATGGCCACTAAAAGAGGATGAGTTAGTGGAGAGTGTCATCCGCTGCGATCTTCCCGGTATGTAATATACATGTTGACATCCATGAAGCTTGCTGACCATTTACGAGATGGATCCGGAGGCTCTGCAGAACGGTTTGTCGTAGGCACTGCCTACCTGGATGATCAAAACGCCACCGCAGAACGAGGCCGTATACTCGTTCTGGAAGTCACACGAGATCGGCAATTGAAGCTTGTTACAGAAATCGCCGTCAAAGGCGGATGTAGATGCCTGGCCATGTGCGAAGGCAAGATTGTGGCTGCGCTTATCAAGACTATCGTTGTGTATGATGTAGAATTCAGATCAGAGAGCACTCCTGAGCTCGTCAAAGTTGCTTCATTCAGGTGTTCAACAGCGCCGATCGATATCACAGGTACGAAACACCTTAGCCATCGTTGATGATGTATACTAATAAAATGGCATCCTCGTAGTCAATGGATCCCTCATTGCCATCGCCGATCTAATGAAGTCAATGGTTATAGTAGAGTATACACGCGGGGAAGCCGGTCTGCCCGACAAGCTTTCAGAAATCGCACGACATTACCAAACAACTTGGGCCACGGCTCTTGCCGAGGTAGATGAGAACACATATCTTGAGAGCGACGCTGAATGCAACCTCGCGCTTCTATACAGAGACCGCGATGGCGTCACCGCAGACGACAAGAAGAGGTTGAACGTGAGCGCAGAGATGCATCTTGGCGAGATGGTGAACCGAATCCGTCGGATAGACGTAGCAACCAGTGCGGATGCAATTGTCGTTCCGCGCGCTTTCTTAGCAACCGTGAGTCTTTTGCCGCATCTCAAAATCTTCTCTGACCACATACTGATGCCCAATTAGGTCGAGGGCTCGATCTACCTCTTCGCCCTGATCTCGCCAAACCATCAAAATCTTCTCATGACTTTACAGACCAATCTTGCCGAACTTGTCCCCGCTCCTGGCAACGTGCCATTTGCCAAATATCGCGCGTTCAAGAACCAGGTCAGGGTATCTGAGGAACCGGAACGGTTTGTGGATGGGGATCTGATAGAGAGATTCCTGTATCTGAGCGAGGCGGAACAGAAGAGAGCTGTACTGGGACTAGGTGCTGAGTGGGGAGCTGATGAAGTCAGGGGATTGGTGGAGGGCCTTAGACGGTTGTGCTAGGGACACAGACTGGAGGCACGGGCAGAGGAACAGCCAGAGAAGGAGAATAGATTGGCGGCCTTGTGTGAAAGGCTTGCTTCTTGTACGCGGGAAGGAGGACCGCTGTCGAGGAAATAAAGGACTTGAGTGGATTTTTTGACGGGGTGGGGCATGATAGCTTGTAGAGCCGGATGAGAGTACTTATGGTGCGCTACTGTCTCCCGCTGGTCATAAAGTATATATTGAGTATATAGATATACAATCCTAGATAGATAGCATCCAGCACCTCAGTGCACGCAGATTCTCTTCCCTCATCAGATCATCGTAATCCTTCCCACAACCTTCTTCCATCGATGAGGTCGACCCACACCCCTTCGACGGACCGTCATCTCCGCATTTTGGGGCTTCCGCTATTTAAAATGTGTATTACGGGTAATGACTACACCAACGTACCGACAGATTTGGGAAAAACACGTAATGGTCAAGCGACATGACTTTGAAAATCTACGCAGTGTAGATGGGGGGGGGATGAGAAGTATACATAATTACATACATAGATGAAGAAGAAGAAGAAGATGATGATGAAGAAAGATAGTTAACCAAGTACTAAGCTCCAGAAGGAAAACAAAACCATAGAATTACTAGTTTATTTCCTACAGTCTATAATTAAGTAACTAGTAGAACACTGAATTCAACTCAACTCAACTCAACTCAACTCCACGCAACTCAAGCCATATTTCCCAATTAGATTCCCCGCCGCATTGTTTCCTTCCTGCCTGTAAAGTATCCATCTATACCAGCACGCAATCATCATCACTAGCAGCGACATAACCGCTCTTGCCCCCTCCAGCCCCAGCCCCAACCCAAAGCCAACCCCAAGCCGCAACTCCAGCCTCAAACAAGAACAACAAGAACCAGAACAAGAACAAAAGCTACAAGCAACAAAATCAACATTTGGTATCTATACGCATACGCAAACCAACCCCAACAACCCACAAAAACTCAAATTACGTGGACGAAACCACCATTCCTCCCTCCCCCTCTCCCCTCCCCTCCGCCTCTCCCCTGTCCCCGAATGGACGACCCAAGAGGTCCCACTAACAATAACAACAAGACACCTCACAGCTCCAGTATATATATATATATCCCAATCAGATCGCTCCGAAGAAGAAAAAAAAAAGAGAAAAAAAGACCCGGCCGTAATTCTAGATGGATAGTTACATGACAATGACGATGACGAACCGAATCCAACGCTGCCAAAATATACCATGTCCTTGCTTTTGATGTTCGCCCTGGAATGCATCATTCCTCCGTTTATATATTAACACCTTGGAAAACAATGAAATGTTCAGCCGTATTTATATATATATTGCATATTGCATATTGATTGCTCTTCATTCTCGTGCTCTTGGATCGACTCGACTCGACTCGACTCTTCGCTACGGGTCCGCGCTCTTGGGGTTCCCGCTCAGATAGATGTCTGGCACCTTTGGTACCTGCGGAGACTTTTGCATTTGTAAACTCATTTTGATTCTTTCCCTCTCTTTTGCATCCCCACTATTTCCTGTCAGTCTCCTCATTCCGCTCCGGATTCTACTCCTCGTATCTTGTCTCAACCCACTAACCATGTTCTCCAGGCTGAATGTTTTGTCGGCGCTATTGAGCGATTGTTGAGATCGGCCGGTGGCCAAGTCGTCATCAGAAAAGGGTTCATCATTTTCGTCAAGCGTATTTGAGAGGGAGGGAGAAATATGTTGGGGCTGGGAGTGGTTAGGGTGAGAGGGTGATGTGACGGAGCGTGAGTGGAGGCCTGGACGTCCGGGAGGGTAGAGGGGTCCAGCAGTGGCTTGGTTGGTGGTGAAGGTGTTGAATGCGCCGGGGTTCATGACTCCCGGGTCGCGTGCGGGCGAGAGTTTGACATCGGAGAAACCGGAATTGAAGCCTGAATTGAAGGATGTGACGCTCGGATTGCGTGCAAGTGACCGATTCAGGATGGGTGCGGTCTGTTGATCGTAAAGTGTCTCACGGTTGTCAGGAGAGACATTAGAGTACACACTACTTGGGTAACGGCTGTTCCCGAACACGGAACTATTGGGTAGGTCGGTCAGAGTTTCGGCATCATCATCGTCTTCAAAGAAGTCGTCCAGGCTGTCTAGCTTCATGACAAGCTCACCAATGTGGCTGTCGCCTTTCGTGTCTTCCGATGTCATGGTTGCTGTTCGGTAATCGGATAGCGGGCTAAAGGGGAATTCTTCTTGTCTAAACTCGATCTTTGGTGTCGTGACTTGTGCCGCGTCTGCGTCTTCGACGGTGCCACATGTGTAAAACACAGCATGGACGTTAGCCCGTGTGAGATGTGCATGGTGAGCAGGCATCGGGATTGACCAGCCTGTCTCCTCCGGAATGCCGTAGAGAGATTGCACCTTTTCGTACTGCTTCTTGAATGTTCGGCTTGTATGCGACCCGGCCATACTCATACGGAGATGAGCTCGTTCCAAAGGTTGGGGCATCGCGGCGGTATGAACACCCATGACTGAGTCCAGAACCTTGAGAGCTTGTGAGCAAAGTTCTGTCTGGAGGAGGCGCAGGAGCGGAGAGATTAGATCTGGGCCGTTGTTGGCGATTTCGGGCTTTCGCATGTCAATTTTATCGATAAGTAAACATAGAATTTCCATCGTGTTGATCTTGATCCAATCATGTTTGTTTGCGAGCAAACCAAGTAGGAATATCAGGATCCCGAGTTCTGACTCTGGAAAATAAGTAGCCCGAATAGCGGGGATGATTGCGACAAGAAAGGCGTTGCTGTCCCTGTGCCTCTTCTTGGCTAAAGCAGTGAGAGTTACAGCAATGTTCTCTAGCTGTTGGTTTTCCGCAATCTGAGCCAGCAATTCAGCGCTAGCGCTGATAGAAGCGTCTTTGAATTCGGGATCGAATGACCGAAGAAATCGTGGGAGATTTGCGAGAGTTGTGTACAAAAGGCGAGTATCATCACCGACGACTCGACTGCTAGGTAGGGCTACCAGGCGGTCAAGCAAACGCAGTGATCTTTCCACACACATGCTCGATCGAACGCCCTTGTAGACAAGCCGAGAAAGGCCTTCGAATTCGCCCTCCCACTTTTCGGGGCAATGATCTTCCAGTCTACGAATGACAACGGGATCGCCCAGATCGATCTTATCAATCAGTCTGTCCAGCATGAGCATGCTTTCCATAAATTCACCCTCGTGGATTGTGTCCAAGCATGCGCACGTAGTCCAGAACAGTTGTGGGTATTGTATGAGATCATCGGGCTGTAATGCTTCGATTATGGCTCGTAGAGTGGTCAAAATCTCCATCGAGAAAGTTTGAATATCGCTCTCCTCATCTGAAATGGTGTTGGATAGTCGAGCTAACATATCGGAGAGCATTTGTTGATCGAGCGAGCTCAAAATGCATCGGAAGAGCTGGAAGGATCGACATGCCAAGTGTCGTACTGGACAAGAGGTGGCCCAATTGAGGGCTACCTTTCCCCAAGCCTCCCTGAGGCCAGGATACGCAATCGAGAAAAACTTGAGGACTTCATCAGCCACGTAAGTCATTGACTCTGGCACTTTGCTTCCAGAATCCTCCGCATCTTTTCCATTTTTGTCGTCATAGTTCCATACAATCTTACTATCATGCTTTCGTATACTCTCGACAAAGTCTTCGATAGATCGCTTGTCAACGCCAATCGTGTCATCATCAATCTTTGATATGACTAGCTCGTGAATTAAATGCACTAGCATTTCTCGCGCTTGATCTTGTACCACTGGAGTATAATGGTCCCACAGAACCATGATCACCTGTAGAAGAAGAGGAACGTGTTCACCCGCTAGTTGTACAGGGGGGACCATGAGATCCACAAGCAAAATAAGGCAGATCTGGCCAAGAGCGAATCCAGACTATACACCATTAGATTCATGCACAAATGAAGTTCCACATGAGAAACCTACCTGCTTATTACTACTGGGTAGCAAAGCACCAAGATCAGCGAGGTAGGGAAGATTTACAGCATCGGGCGGTGGGGGGGTCGGTTCGCGCTTTTCTTGGACCATGGATCGCGGATTGATCTGTAGTAGTAAAGCTTCCACCACCTTTAATCCGGCAGGGGTACTACATAGATGTACGACGATCTGTCTTGAGTAGTCGACAAAATTTTGTTCGCGCTTATCAAGGCAAAGATTAATGATAAAGTTGAGAATGAGTTGAACGTTGCCTGCATGAGGACCAGTTGCTAGCGCCTGCCAAAGGGCCTGGATTTCGTTGTGTAACGCGCTGCCGCAACGAACCGTAATCTCAAACAAATTGACGAGTAGCATGTATGAGTTTGCAGTCGGCCCCCCATCCGGATTGACTTGTAGTTCAACCGTTTGTACCCAGGGTAGCATGGCAGCAACCATGTTGCGTTGATGGTCCGGCTGAAGTTCCTTAAAATAGTACGAAAATTGGGAAAAGACGAGGAAGGCGAGCTCAGCATGTTGTTTGGCAAGTCGTCGGGATGTCTCAAACTGGGCAAGCTTATAGACAGCGATAGTCTTGTCGGATATGCTGATATCGAGGTCCTGGAGCTTGGAGTTCTTCTGTTCCCGAGCTTCCAGCGTCCTCAACAAGCGGGCAGTCTTCATCCGGAGCTCATTATTCTCGTGCCCTAGAGTGTATAATCCGGCGCTGAGCACTTTCCAATAAGGAAGCGTGTAGTCTTCACGCTCTGTGAGGACTTGCGTAACAACCTCGAAATAGCTCTCTAGCGATTTGGAAGATTTCGAAAGATAGCACATCTCGATAGCGCGGTCAAGGAGGTACGGATGATCGCGATTGTGAATGATCAAATTTGTCAGTGCTCGTCTGCCGATAGCATGGGGTCTATCACTAAGCGTCTCAAAGATACCATCAATCCACGAGAGCATACGTCCAACATCGAAGGACAGAACCACTTTGCTGTCGGTGGTGATGCTTATAGGACCACCACAGAGGGTTGCCATGGCACTGAGGGCGGCTGTTCGTAGATCTCTCTTCTCAATTTCCATTGCTGCGGTCGCTGTGCCCTTGTTGCCCTGATCAACTTGACGGTCGAGCATTGAGCGTCTCATGGTTTCTTCTCGTTGTCGGATTTGGGACTGGTTTGCTGAATAGCCACACCAGTCCTCCATTAGGGTAAATGCGGCTTTGCGGGCTTGGAACGGCATCCATTGAAGTGGATCCCTGGTCTTGTTGATTCCCTCAAACAATACTTCGATCAGGCCGCAGTAATGTGTTCGAAGTTTCTGATACTCCCACTGATTCTGAACTTCAGCATCGCTCAAGAAGATCCGGAGGTCTTTGGTGTAATTCACGAGGTTGTTTAGTATCCAGTCGTCATTATAAGCTTCTGATGATTGAAGGAACTGAGATATGAGCTTGTAAACATGCGTGATTTCGGTGCGCAAGTGATCGGTTCGGCGGCTTCGGCGTGGACTACTGACAGTTCGATTGTGCATGCCCAACCGGCTTTTTGCTTCTTCGGCACAGGCTGCAGCATGCCCTTGTAATGACTCGAGCAATGTTCGGTATAGATTGATGTTAATAGAGCCC
The DNA here is from genome assembly GCA_022560085.1 of Helminthosporium solani. Classification (NCBI taxonomy): domain Eukaryota; kingdom Fungi; phylum Ascomycota; class Dothideomycetes; order Pleosporales; family Massarinaceae; genus Helminthosporium; species Helminthosporium solani. Next base: position 40,326 of record JAFISD010000019.1, on the reverse strand, counting down.
AGGCCGATTACAGCGGCATCACGGATGGCAGCGTTATCAACAGAAAGAAAAGGCAAGACCTTTGCAAACAACTCGCTGGCAGTGTAGACTTTGTTGAAACTCTTCTGTGACGACTTTGAGCTTTTCCTCGAGTGCTGTGACATGTGACTCGGTGCCACAGGGTGGTTACTTGGGCCAAGAGTTGTCAAAGTTGTAAAAGCGAAGATGAGATACAATTTCCACTGCTCAATCACAATCTCGGGAGCAGTGGTTGCAAGACGGTTACTGGGTTTGCCAGATGTTCCGTCGAATGATGAATATGGACTTGCACGGGACCCTTCAGAGAGTGTAGACAGCGTGCGATGCATCAAAGACAGTCGCGCACACACGATATCCCGAGTGAGAGTAATAGCGAACGGGCAAACCTCGAAGCTGATGCGTATCAGGTTGGGAAATATCTTGAACCAAAGAGTGGCGTCGTACGGCAAATCGCTACCACACAGCTCGACCAAGGTGCTGTGAACGTTACTTTTACGCATGCCCCGTTGCAGTCGACTTCGTTCGGCAAGAGAGAGTTTCTCGTCACTGATGTCCAACACTTTTTGTGGACTCCCTTCCATGACGCGAATGATTCTCGTATTTGAGCCGCCCAAGGCGGTATCAAATTCGGTGATGAGACGAAGAACAGTGACAGCGTAAGACCTTACACGACGTGAAGGCGAACATAGGAAGAACAGCCCATGAGACTCAACCTCATCAACATGCGCCCAAACGGAAGAGAGGTCCAACTGGACGCCTCGATTGCCAGCCCCGTCATCAGGGGTGTCTAGAGCGGCCTTGCGGGTCTTGTGTTTGATTTCTTCGATCCAGATCTGGAGTAGCTCTACATATAGCTTCAGAGTGTTCTCGATATGACCCGGACCGAGCATACCACCATCTGACATTGTAGCATAACGATCATCGAAATTGAAGATGAATCTTGCAAAACCAATTGTAACTTGCTGCGCGTGCGACTGGCGTGCGATGGACTTTAGAGATTGCACCGATGATGCCGCAATGTGCCCTTGTACATGGGCTGTTCCGGTGCACAGCAGATTGATGAGAGAATTAAATGGGATATGCGGGGAGAGGCATCGTGGCAGCGCTTGGACGGCGACATGGAGAAGATCATAGAAACCTCGGCGCGGATCCGTAGAGGCTTGGTGATCGTCACGACGACCGAAACCAAAGGCCTCAGACATGGGCGTCTTTGGCGTTTGGATAGCAAACTTTTCATCTAAAACGGCCTGACCGCCAAACGTGTTGTCGCAAATAATGGTAATCTCTCCTAAGATCTTACAGAAACGAACGTAGTACTCCTTGGCCACTTCGGCAAATCCTGCGAAATCGACAGGTCGCGACAATCGTTCTTCTTGAATCAAAGATGACTTGGTCAAGATACTAGGCTGGGGCCGTGGGGTGACTGGAAGTGCTGGCATGTCGACAATTGGTAGAGCTTCAAAAGAGTTGGGAAATGGTGGGCGTGGATCCTTGAGTTGATCCTTTGTCTTCTCCAAATCAGCCATGATGGCCAGGAACGATTGAATGCCAATGACCATGCGATCCGGCTCTAGATTCTCCACTCGCAAGTCCCGACCAGAAAGGAAGAGATCTGAATTGAGTAACGGGAAGATGATGTTCTTAAAGCAGAGGTCTTGATATTTGTATCCGATGATTCGAATCAGCTGTATGAGAGGCTCGGCAATTGCTGGTTCGGTCGAGAGGTACGATCGTCGTCCGGGTTGGAACACCATGCGAACAACATCTTCGAGTCTTCGAGTTGTGATATGAAGAGGGTCGCTCGCAATCCGGTAAAGGTAGGTCCATAGCAATTGGCATATTCCACGGAGGGCAATGATCCGAGTCGAGCGTTCCTTCAGTCTCGGCTGTGAAGAAAGAGCGAGTGATGACCACTGTGATGCGAATGTTTCGTTTGGCGATACGCATAAGGTGGCGGACATGAGCGGGAAAGCTTCGTGCCAATGTTTCGGTTTGCTGAGCAAGACCGAACATCTAGACTTTAGTATTTCGACAACGGCCTTCCATTTTGGAGAATTGAGCTCGGCCCTTGCGTTTGACGTTATATCAGAGGCTGCATCCGAAGCAATGCGGAGCAGCAAGTCTCTTATCACCTGACAATAAGCGTACTTGGCTGTCTGGCCGTGAGCATTTGAGAAAAGCTTTGCCAAAGAGTGCATAAAGTCACAAATGTGGTTCCACGTGTCTCCCGGACCAGATTTGACTTGTAGATATCGCATGCCACGCACAAGCAGAGCACTTCTGGCATCCACATCCCTGTTGATTTGACCCTTGACCGATGATATCTGGCTCTGGGCATCCAAGTTCTTGAGATCAGCAATAAACTTATCCTGGACACTGTTGAAGATGAGACCGCTGAGAACGCCGAGCAGCTGGCTGTAGATGACCCAGTTGGCGTGGTTGAGATGCGATTCGTCTACTTGCTCAGGGTCAACCGTATTCAATTGCCCGTAGAAGAGGCTCAGTAGGCGCTCGGCCATGTCAACAGTAAGATACTCTAGCTGTGTCTGTGAGATTATTTCGATTAGCACGCGACAGAGTATGTAGGTGGAGACGGTAGAGCGCTGCTCCGCCTGGATCACTGTCTGCTGGAGGGCGGCCATCTCCGAACCGTTCAGGTGAGACGTAGCATGGCCGTCTGAGGGATGCACGGGTTCGGTGTTCCGTCGAGGAAGTATCGATGGGGCTGAGAGCGGTGCTTGTCGGGCCTTGGGCAGTCAGCACGGTACTCACTCGAGGGCACAACTACCCACGTTGGCAAGCTTAATTCGGTGTTGAGCAGCATCTTCACTCTTGGCTTTCCGCCATAGCATTATAGTATCTATCAACGGCTTTGGCTTATGACTTGCGATGTGGCCGAGGGCGGATATGAGCTGATCGAACTTTGGATCTACGCCAGGACCGCACACCATCTCGACCCTGGCTTCTTGTTGGCCGCGATCCGTCATGCACTGGCTGATCTTCTGGTCCGCCTGGGGGATAAACTTGAAAGGGGAGGGAAGGCATTAGCGGACAGCCGGGCGGTTGGCAGGGGGCCAACTCACCGAGTTGAAGAGGTGGTGCAGGGCATATTCCCCCACCGTCTTGAGCTCGTTCTGGGGCTGATGGCGGGACTGCGAGTGGTGGTGGTGGCCACCTTTCCGCGACCGCGCGCTCTGGGCCCGTTCGGGCTTGCGGTGGGGGGCAGAGCCATCGTTTGCGATACTGGTTCCTGCGGCCGAGTACCCACTCAGGGAGTTTCCAGCGGCGTGTGTCCCCTTGATGGCAAACGCTTCGGCGATGCTCTCCTGCGACATTACGGTTCCATCGAGGGACGATCCGCTGGCGGCGATGAGGTGCGGGCTGAGCGGGCTGGTGGCCGGCGAGTTCACGAAGCTCGTGTTCCGCGAATGACGAATGCCGCCATGTACGATGGAGGTCTGGCGGTTGTGAGCGTAGGAGAGCGACGGCTTGCGCTCGAGGGCGCGGTCGGGGCTTGAGCTGCTGCTGCTAGCGACCACGACGACTGGCGTCTGTGAGCGCGGCGAAAGGGTGCGTGACGATGCTGTCAGCGCGCGCCCGCGTGTTACCGACGACTCGCGTGAAGGGACCGAGGAGCCCGAGGGGGTCTCTATATGGTGCGACGGATTCCCAGCAGCAGATGGTCTGGCTTGCGCCAGTGGGGATGGAGCAGCTGCAGAACACACACAGGGGTCAGCAACAGGCACAGAACGACGGCCTCGCGGGAGAGCTGTCAAGGTCTACATGGGTGGGTTCTATGGGACGGTATATGTGGGATGATATGATATGGTCTGGTGCGGAATGGAATGGACAGCAGCAGCAGCAGGGCGGGTGCCGCAGAATGACAGCGCCGAGCAGGCGTGTTGACGGGAGAGCTTCGCGGCCGTCTACACGGGTTGGGCGGTTTGACGTTTGATGAAGCGTCTGAGGTGTGCGCCAAAGGAGCAAAAGAAAGCCAAGGCACTCACACATGGGGCCGTCATTGAAGCGCGGAGAAAGGCCGCCGACTACTAAGCAGCTCACGGCCAAGCGATGGGGGACAGACGGGGAAGAGCTTCACGCTGGCGTGGCATTCGGTCACTGTGCAGACAGCCGTTGGGGGGTGGGTGTGTGGGCGTGTGGGTGTATTCGCGGGAGTCCTTGTGCGCGCCCACGCCGCCTCTACTTTACTTCTGCGCCCTCAGGCTTGTTCCTGGGCGGCTAGCTAGGTTGACAATAGCAATGATCGCTCGGCTTGTTCCCCACGCTGCCGACGATCTGCTTGGGCCCATGGCAGCGGGCTCGTATTGCTGTAGATGGATATTGTACGGTGTATGTAGGAGATGCTGCACTGGAAGAAGAGAAGGAGTAAGTAGATGGATGGACTGTTGAAGAGAGAGAGAGAGAGAGAAAGAGAAAGGATATTGTTAGTCGCCACAGGAGTTGGTCGGCATATATTGTGAGGCCAGAGATGCATAGCACCGACTGTTCCACACATACTGTACAATGCACATAGAGCATGCGTATTATGGTATCTAGTTGCATGTTGTAGTATTCGAGATTTTATATCTAGTCCTTGGCTCGGATAGGAGTAAGTGGACCTGACAATCATCTGTCCAAATTCTCCGACGTAGATACACGAAGGTCCGGCCTCGGCGCACAGAAGAAGCTCGATCCGGTAGCTTCTGAGCCTCCCAAGTAATTACTGTAGAGCCCAAGACGTAGGTGCGTAGATACTAGATGGATGGAAATGCTGAAAAAAGAGCAAGGAGGACAGACAACCTGATGCTCTTTTCAGCTCCTCGACCATCTTCCCTGTATCTACTCTTGTTTCTTGCTTCTTAACAGCGTGAGTGAGGGTTATTGCCTCTTGTCTTTCATTGTATACAGTATCCATCCATCCATCTACTAGATATCTACAGCACAATAGCATATACAACACAACACATAGACTACTATAGTAACTACTTAGCTATCTATCGAGCTTGTGGGCCTCGAGAGCGGAAGGCGGCGCGGCAATCCCGCGCGAAGCTTCTGGCAACTAGCGGCAATGCCGCCCCCGTTCTCGCCGACAGTACTCCGTAGTCGTTGAAAGGGATCGCCGACGCTGCTATGATTCTGTTCCGTGTTCCGAGCGTCGCCTGAGACACACTTTTGAACACTTGTTCTCGTCGTGACTTTGTACAATAGATAAAGTGATCATCTTCAGCTGTCTGTGCCGACGGATTCCGACGCGGCAAGTCTTGCCTACCTAAGTACCTCCCTAAGTAATCTATCACTCCACCCACAAGGAGAGCCGGCGCTAGACAATCGATCAATATTCCATCGCCACTTTCCCGCCTCAAATATTCTGGCCCTCTGTCCATCTGTCCCCTTCTGGGCTGCTCTACCCCGCTGACGGTGAGGAACACGTCCCTCGATATTTCTGTGCTGCTCACTGACTCCCCCGCAGCATCATGGCGCAACTGGACACGCTCGATATTGTCGTGCTCGCCGCGCTCCTCCTCGGAACTGTCGCCTACTTCACAAAGGGCACCTACTGGGCCGTGTACGCCGACCCCTACGGCAACTCGCTAGCTGCTAGCAATGGAGCTGCAAAGGCTGGCAAGTCTCGCAACATAATAGAGAAACTGGAGGAATCCGACAAGAACTGCGTGGTGTTCTATGGCAGCCAGACGGGCACCGCCGAAGACTATGCCTCCCGATTGGCCAAGGAGGGGCATTCACGCTTCGGTCTGAAGACTATGGTGGCGGATCTGGAAGACTACGACTACGAGAACCTCGACACCTTGCCCGCCGACAAGCTCGCCGTCTTCGTCCTGGCCACCTACGGCGAGGGCGAGCCCACGGACAATGCGGTGGAGTTCTACGAGTTCTTTGGCTCGGAAGATATCAACTTCAGCGGAGGCGGCGGCGCAGAGGACAAGCCACTCTCCAACCTCAAATACGTCGCCTTTGGCCTCGGAAACAACACATACGAGCACTACAACTCCATGGTCCGCAATGTCGACAAGTATTTGACCAAGCTTGGCGCGTCTAGGCTGGGTGACGCCGGCGAAGGTGACGATGGCGCTGGTACAATGGAAGAGGATTACCTAGCCTGGAAGGAGCCCATGTGGCAAGCCGTGTGCGAAGCCATGGGCTTGGAGGAGCGCGAAGCTGTCTACGAAGCCGTTTTCGAGATTGCCGAGAAAGACAATCTGAGCGTGGAAGACAATATCGTTTACCTGGGAGAGCCCAATAAAAACCATTTGGAAGGTTCCCAGAAGGGCCCCTACAATGCCAACAACCCGTTCATCGCCCCCATCTTGGAATCCAAAGAGGTCTTTACCACCCCAGACCGAAACTGCCTGCACATGGAGATTGGAATTAGCGGCTCCAACCTGTCTTACAGTACCGGCGACCACATTGCCATCTGGCCTACTAACGCTGGCAAGGAAGTCGACCGTTTCCTGAACATACTCGGCCTTGGTGGCAAGCGGCATACCGTCATTGCAATCAAAGGGTTGGATCCGACAGCCAAGGTCCCATTCCCATCCCCCACTACCTACGATGCTGCTGTCCGCTACCACATGGAAATTTGTGCGCCCGTCTCACGTCAACTGGTGTCCACCATTGCACAATTTGCTTCGACCGAGGAAATCAAAGCCGAAATGGTTAAGCTTGGCAGTGAAAAGGAGTACTTCCACGAGAAGGTCACCGATCGCAATCTGAACTTGGCACAGCTTCTCGAAATTGTGTCCAAGGGGGAACCCTGGTCCAAGATTCCTTTCTCCATGATGATCGAAGGCCTCCTGAAGATCCAACCCCGTTATTACTCCATCTCTTCATCATCATATGTGCAAAAGGACAAGATTGCCATCACCGCTGTCGTCGAATCTACGGAAAAGGCTGGAGCCCCGCACATCCTAAAGGGCGTTACAACCAACTACCTACTAGCTCTGAAGCAAAAGCAGCATGGTGAGCCCAACCCAGATCCTCACGGCCTAGACTATGCCATTACCGGACCCCGCAACAAGTACGACGGTATCCACGTGCCCGTGCATGTTCGCCATTCCAACTTCAAGCTTCCGTCAGACCCCTCAAAGCCGATCATCATGGTTGGCCCTGGAACTGGTGTCGCACCTTTCCGCGCTTTCGTGCAGGAGCGAGCTGCGCAAGCCAAGGCTGGTCAGACTGTTGGCAAGACCGTGCTGTTCTTTGGATGCAGGAAGGCATCTGAGGACTTTTTGTACAAGGACGAGTGGGAGGTAAGTCGGCTTGTTCTCCTTCATTTCATCTCATTCACTAACCAATTGTGCAGCAATACAAAGAGGCTCTTGGCGACAATTTTGTTCTACACACAGCCTTCTCACGGGACGGGCCCAAGAAGGTCTACGTGCAGCACCAGATGGAAGAACACGGCGAGGAACTCAACAAGCTGTTGGAGGAAAAGGCTTACTTTTATGTCTGCGGTGACGCAGCGAACATGGCTCGTGAGGTCAACATGCTGCTCGGGAAACTTATCGCCAAGTATCGCAACGTGCCAGAATCAAAGGGTGAGGGTATTGTCAAGGCGATGAGAGCATCCAATCAGTATCAAGAAGACGTCTGGTCATAATTGATCTTGGCTGCAGGAACTGTTCACCCATCTACCCACGATCTTGAGAATTTTAGAGGAGCGGGCGTCTTTTGAATTTGGCGTCATTCCCCCTTCATCATACAACACGTTCAGACTTTATAGTTTATTTCTGGTTACATAGAAATCAGCGAGTATAATATGATACGGAATTGAACAAGAATAGTTGCATCCTTCGCATCGTGTGCATATGCAGACGTTGATTGGCGGAAGCGGAAGCGGACGACGGACCGGAACGGCACCGACACCTTTAGTAATTGATTCCAATATTGTTTCTCTCTTCACTTGGAAACCAACTGACAACATTTCTCTCCACTCTCAATCTATTTTGCCGAAAGCATTTCCCTCTATCTCTGGGTACAACGATCAACCCACCACAAGAATCTCGCGACTCCTAAGTCGAAGCTGGCAGTTCTAACTCATTAGTTAAGCCAAGTACTACATAGGATAATCAGATACAGTACCCCGTAGTGACCCCATGCCTGTCTCAACGTCTGTCTGAAGCCTGACCACGTCAACAACACCTCAATTCTTCGCCTCACAGGGCCATGGAAATATAAAGATAGCAACTATATGACAGCGCACAACATCGGAACATTCAAAGCAGGAGAGGTGCAAGCAGTCTTTGTCGCAAAATGAAGCGAAAAGCTCCGACATCCCGGTCAGGGGACGATTCCAGTACCATTGAATGAGCGACCGTTGGTAGACGTTGGAGGAAATATTAGACGGTCAAAGGAAGCCTGGCCGATACGTGGAAATGCCTGCAGCGCCCACATCGCACAGCATGTATGACAACCAGGGCTAACCTCAGCCATCACATTTTCATCCCCCATGTGACGACACAACGTCGGTGCCGCCGCTCATCTGCCGGTTCAAGAGATGCGAGGAATAGGAATAGGAACCGGCATGTCTATATATGCCAAACACCCCTCGCCTCGCGGGGTATTGCGGTTTCCTGCATGTTTACTGTTTCGAAAACGTGCAGATGGATGCGCGAAGCGTTAACGGATGTTGTGACCATTCCATGCGTCTACACAGCAAGAGGCGGAGGATTTCCCTTTGAGTGGCTCTTGTCATACCTCGCTTTTGGCATCACTTCCAAACGGCTGTTTACATGAAAGGGAGGAGCAATCGACGAGATGGGCTAGACTTCATAACCAAACGGGCACATGTGCGTCGACACTTGCGGTTCCATTCGGATGCTGGACTAATACTGATAATACCTAAAGAAATAAGATTTCCATGTTTAGCGAGCACAGGTCACTCATCTCTCACAGGTTTCTGGTTTCCGCAATGCGCCATTCCACTTCGAAGGACACCGGTGAACTGCAGCAGTGCTCGGGATCTACCCTAGTCTCTTCATAATCGCTGTATTCAGGACACTCGTAAGCTTGATGAGCGATTGAAGAATACTTATGAGCTCAGCGTGCGTTCAAACGACGGATGACGGAGCCTATGCAGCGCCACGTATGAGCGTTGGGCTCTTTCCAAGAGGTTGGGACAAAGCCTGAAGCTTCGAACACGATTGACATAACCGTCTCGCCTTGCGGTTACGAGGTCAAAAATGGACTTTGGCTGCATCTGACGTATCTACGCAGCCAAGTCCAAGCCTCGCACAGATGGGACAAACCCGTTGTAAGAGCCTTCCCTGTATGTGCTACCTGACTAAATTTCTGCAGGTTAATCTGATGTCAAACTGAGCTGCATCTCATCATGCATTGGCGGGATAACGGGGGGGCTGCGAGCAATTACTGGGACAAGGTGACCAGAATGTGACACGTCTTCCGAGGCTTTCTTCCCAAGCTGCTCTCCCATTGTACCCATAGAGCTTGCGCAGATGTACACCATCGATGATCAGAAACAATTCTTGTTCTTAGCCTTGCTGCAAGGGGAGATGCAGTCATTCGCCTATGTCTCTGCGGCGGTACTGCTTCGCGCTGTAGCCAACGCCCAAGTGTAGGCTGTGGCGTCCGGCCATTGCGAGAGTATTACACTGAATTCTCAGAGGGGCATGGTAGAGAACACAACTAATGTTACCTTGCACTGTTTCCATGCAATTGCAGCAGAACAAGTACCCCGGGCCTGATGGCGTAACAGGTCCCATCTGCGCCTTGATATTAAAGTGGCACATCTCCCATCATGGCGAGAGAAGCAGTACACGCACCGCAGCGATTTTCATCCACATCCGAAAGCCGACATTGATATTGTAACAGCTCTTCCACAGTCATGACTTAGACGACACCATTCATCTGTAACCGAACCATCGATAAAACGATACCGCATGGGTAGACGGTCGACTCGCGTCCCATCGTTGCTGTTGCTGTTTGTATCAGTATTATTTGTTGTTGCTCGATAGAACGTCTTCCGGAAGGTGAGTTTCTCTTCTATTGCCCGATGTCACTGTTGTGGGCGCTTTGGAGGAAAGAAATGCAGTCGACTTGTATGAGGACGACGATGATGGCGCCTTCCTTTCTGACTATGGAGGGTAGTGGCACATCTCGTCAGAGCCTTCTCCTCTTCTTTGATCTGTTCTCTTCCTTCTCCTCCTCCTTTTCTTCCTCTTCCTCCTCCTCTTCTTCTTCCTCTTCTTCTTCTTCTCTCCCGCACCACACACTTCTTTCTCACCAATACGCTTCAGTGGCCGCATTCTTTGTAGCTTTTCACAGGTCAGTCCTTCACACCACTCCCATCACGTGTAATCCTTCCTTCACTATCATCACCATCATCATGGACAGAGTGCTGACAGGCACGGCCAGCTTTGGAGTCACTTCCCCGCACATTGCAAAAGGTTGACATTTACGACTCGGTGAGTGTGTTCGTCCGCTACTTTTTTTTCTCGTTGGTTGTATGCCTCGTTTGCTCGTTGCTGTAGCCGCTCCTGCCTCCTTTCACTCCACCTGACGACTTGGTTTGAGCCCTCATCGCCTGCCCCGCCTTGCCCTCCTTGCCCTCCTTGCCTCCCATCTCTCACACTCAGCCACAACAAACCCTCACCTTCATCGTTCACGGCGCTAGTCACCGTTAAGCGATATGCCTTCGAATTTCCCCGCAACCCTCCAAGTCTACAAGTACTGAGCCCTCTCCCAGAGCACCGCCTTTTTACTACATCTCAGTCCGACTTTCAGCGATTCGCTCGCCAGAGATTCTCGCCTCGTCGCGTCAGCACCTCTGTGTCGCTGTCTTTGATCGCACGCTCTTGGTCGACTCGGGTTCTTTCGCTCTTTAAATCTCTCTCCGTCCATTACCCTCTTTAACCAGCCCTCTGTTATTTCTCGGTACCTGAGCAATGACAACCAACAATCGCAACAACTACTCCGCCTCTGCGCCGAACTACAAGGGGCAGAATATGCTCGGCCACTACACTCAGGCTGGTCAGGGCCATGGCACGACTCCCTACCTCCCTCGAGGTCTGCCGTTGTCCCCCCATTCCGGTGATAACAACATGCATAGTCTGACGAGCAACATGGCAGCTATGAGCGTCCACGGTGCCTACGGTTCTTCCATGGCCTCCAAGTCGAACGCCTCGATGATGTCAGCCAACTCCTCCGAGTACGGCGGCATGCCTCTCGCTCAGGGCCAGGGACTTTGGGTTCCTGGCATGTACGGAGTCATGGGGGGTGCGAATCAGCAGCAGGCCGCCATGGGTCATTCGTCTGGAATGTACAATCCTACTGGCACCTATGTTCCCCAGTTCGCTCAATACAGCCAGGGTATGGTCGAGAATAGCCCAATGGCTCCTGGTTGGACTTCTCGCGTCTCGTCAGGCGACATGCCGCCCTTGATGACCCCTCGTCGCGACTCCATCTCTTCGAATGAGAATGATGTCCCGGGAACACCGTATGCGAGCAGTGGCATGTACCGCTATGGCCCTTCTACTGCCATTATGGATCGCTCCCCCAATGGCGTATACACGAGCAGCGCTACCCCGTCGCCCTCCCAATTGAATCAATATCAGCTCATGCATTCAATGCAGAAGCCGCAGTCCTTACCTCAGATCTCTTCGCACATTCACCAGCTGCTAGTCAAGGATCCGCCCATCCCGCGCGCCATTCCTGCTCCGAGCTCTCCACTGAAGCCGCTAGACCGCAGCCTTGAGAATAAGACTGGCGAGACCAACGTCTATATTCGCGGCCTACTTCCCGAGACTACTGACGAGATGCTCCATGCCTGGGGTAAGCGCTTTGGCGATATTCAGAGCTCTAAGTCCATCATAGACGTGAAGGCAAACCAGTGCAAAGGGTGGGCGTCCTACCTTCTCTCATATTGACTCCGCTAACCTGACTAGCTTCGGCTTCATCAAGTACCATAACTTTGAAGATGCCGAAGACTGCATCCGTGGCTTCCACTATCTTGGCTACGAGGTCAGCTTCGCTCGGGAGTCGTTCTACTCAAAGCTCAAGAAGTTCTCCGATGAGTCCAACACGAATCTTTACGTGTCCAACATTCCCAAGAACATGAATGAGCATGTAAGTGTTCTCTTGTTTCCTTCACTGTAGCCAAGCGTTAATCTATTCCAGGAACTCGGTGCCATTTTTGCTCCCCACAAGGTCTGCTCTAGCAAGATCCTCCGCGACAGTTCCGGAACCGGCCGTGGTGTTGGCTTTGCTCGGCAAGCCCTTTCCCCTTCTTCGCACAATGCCATTGCTAACAAGCACTAGCTTTGAGACCCGCGACATCTGTGAGGAGGTTATCAAGACATTCAACAACACGCCCGTCAATAAACCTGGCGGAGTGGAACACCTTATTCAGATCCGCTACTCCGACACACACGAACAAAAGATGCTGAAGCAGCAGACAGCCGCTGGCAGAGTCTTCCGCGCCGCAGAGTACGAGGTCGGCGTTGCTCAGGCGAGGGCTTACGGTGAGGTCTCTCCTGAGCAGCAGGCCATCACCAACGAGTTTGAGCTGTTCCTTCAGGGCCAGGGAAATCCAGCTCCGTATATGCCCACGTCTGCTCGTTTCCGCCCCCCCTTTGCCCCGGCAATCCCTTCGACTTTGGGCATGTCGCGTCCGGCCATGCATCCGATCGCCTTCAACTCCGGTGCCAAGATCGAGGACGGCGTATCCGACTCTGGCGCTGAAATCAAGACGACCCCCGCTACACCTGTCAAGGAGGAAGCGTCTGGCTCGCCCACTCGTGACGAGTAAAGGACAATGCATCACGCCACACTACTCGTCGACATCTATTCTTCGCGGTCGTTTTGTCGACATGTTCTCGAACTCCATTTTGGGCCAACCCGATATTGACAACATTCTCACAAGAAGAACGATGGGCGTCGCACGATACATGCAGTTCGTGATCGCTTCCTATTCCATAATTCCGAACAACGGCATAATAACAACGACCGTCATTACTTCCGCATTGGCGCCCCCATATATACGTATGCACTGGCTCCGATGCTCTGCTGCACCGATCCCTGGGCATCCCATTTCTTTTCTTTTCTTTCTTTCTTTCTTTCTTTCTATTTTAATTAGAAGGCGACTCTTCGAGCGCTTCTCATGATAGGAGGGTATATAATCCATTTGATGGAAATTCTATCGAGGCGGTTAGTTCGACACAGTTATCATCGATGACGGATAAATCAAAGGTGCGGCGTTTGGCCAAAATCATGGGAGGTCATTTCATAGCTTCTATAGTGCAAAGTATGCTAAACCTTCCACCTTCAATATCTGTCTGCCAACTCGGTCCTGGTTTTGTGATGTGTGACTATTGCAGTGTTGTACCGATGTCGAAGTTCATGAGACTGACCTGAGGTCACACGACGGATACGAGAGACCTCGGGAACCCCGCCGCACATGGTCGAGGCCTTTAGTTTCTGACGAGCTAGGTCGTCACCTGACAACCAGCTGGCAGAATTATAGTTGTATTTCTTACATGTATTGCCTTGGTACCAAAGGTTTCAGATGCCTTGCTGTGCTCACTCTGCCCGTGCACCTTTTGTGTGAGGCACGAGGCCAGGGCAGGTGAATATGGCTTTTATAAATAGAGGCTGAGCAAAGTGCAGGCGAAATCCAGACCTGGTCAGCCAGGCCTTTTTTTTCCATGATGACTAGCGGTGATGATGATGATGATGATGATGATGACAATAACAATGACGACAGCAGAGTCATCATGCGGGCAGTGTTGTAGAGACACACATAAAAAAAAAAGGGCCATATTACATCTATAGAGTGCGAGCGAGCGAACGAGCGAAAGAAAGAACGAACGAACGAACGAACGTGTCAAGTAACTACCTAAGTAACTATACGGAGTAGGAGTATACACTGTGAGTGTTTTTGTGCCTAGTTTTTCCACGTCCTTTTTCTTTTCCCCCTTTGGGATTTTGGCGGGGGTTTTTGCTTTGGGTATTATTGATAGGGGGGGGTTGGTGGATTAGTGAATGAGTTGATGAGTTGGAGCGTGTTTCTTTTAGTTCTGGCTGCGTGCATGACGAGTTTGTTTGTTTGTTTGTTTGTTTGTTTGGGGAAGGGAATGGAAGTATTCGCGTGTGGTTGAATGTTGTAATGGATATCCAAGTACAAGTACTCATGTTCGATTGTAGAAGACGACGGCAGTACATACTGTTATAATCCATAAGACGACGACACGACCGACCGACCGACCGACCGACCAAGTCCTTGCGGAGTACGAAGTATCTAGTAAACCACCAACCGCACGCAACGAAATCCATCAAACGAAGCAACTTTCCCGACAACAGCGCGCATCGCGCCTGAAAAACACTGACCGGAAGCGAAAAACCTCAAGCGAGCGAGCCGCAAAACTACGGTTTGGAATACTTAGCACCTTATTTAGTTACTAGGTAGTCAGTCTAGTCAGTCTAGTTGGTTGATTAGCTACCCACCTACGCTACTAAGAGTAGACTCAACTGGATCGCAAACATGTATTACATCCACATACCCTCCCACCCACACACCCCGTTCCCCACACCCTCGTGGAGCATCGCGGCGGATTTCAGGGGCTGGGGGTATAGAGTTGATGAGGTATCTTTTGTGAATTCCCCTGCTACATCTGGATCATTGTTGTTGTCGTCGTCGCCGTCACGACATACGGGGGCGCTTGCAACTGCGTTTACAACTACGACGGCAAACGAGCTCATGGACCTCTGGAACTCGGAGTGGATTCGTCGATTCAGTGTTTCGCGCGCACTGGGGACTTTGCCTCTTTTCGATGGTCCTGCACATTACTCTGCTTCTCCCTCGCCACCCCCTACCCAACCAGGGGCTCGGAATTTCGGCATGAATTTCGGATTTGCGGATAGTGTGCTTGGGGCCCATAATTTCACGGAGAGTGCGAGGGGTGGGGTTGTGGTGGGAGAGAGAGAGAGGAGGGAGAGGCGGGGAGGGAGGGTGTGGGATTTTGCTTCTTGGGGGGATTGGGGGTTTGGATGGGGGCTTGGGTTGGTGGGGTTGATGGGGTTGGTTGGGAGGGGAGTGGATGACGGAGAGGGAGAAGAGGAAGAGCTGCCGAGGTATGAGGTTGGTGAGGGACCGCCACCGTATTGTGAATGAGGGGTGGAGTGATAGGTGGATGCAAATTGGATAAGAGTAGGAAAGTGATCATAAGAATGATTCGTTGATGCAGGAGCGTAGTGTAGTTAGGCACTTCACTGAACTCGATCTTGTCGGGGCGCTGGGAGATTCCTGACTTGCCGTTGTATGAGAAGGTTAAGGGGAGGAAGAACGAGAAAGAGAGAGTAGGTTGGGGGGGTCGGTGAAGAGCGCTAGGAATCGAGTTATAAGTAGCTTGAGAGATGCAAGGAGAGAAATGTAGTTGGGATGATTCAACGATATGATGGGTATCAAATACTTTTCCTGTGGACCTTGCTTGAAGGATGAATCATGGTTGATTCATAATCTCCTTATGTCAATCCATTCTTAGATGCACACACACACACACCTCTTCTGGCCCCACCTCCACGATCCCATTCTTGAACAAGACCGAGAATTGCCCTTTTCATTCGAATACATTGCTGCTTATTGCTGATCGCAAGCGTTCCCGTTCCACACGTGAGCCTGTTTCTCGGAGCTAACCTGCCGGGAGCTGCGCACGCTGCGACGAACGCATGAAGGTAGGCATGAGTCGTTGAGCGGCCTAAAACACTTGTAAGCACTCAATCAAAGTGGCGTTTTCCTGCATGTCTGCACGTCTCAGTATCGAGGCTCATGAACGTTTGTGTTGAAGGCCGTTAGGTTATGTGCTTGAGGAGGGTTCAAAACCAGATCTTGATCAGCTCTTCTGACACAGCAGAGGGCGTCAATACGCCAGATTCGGTGATGATGCCCGAGATGAGGTCGGGCGGCTACGGGTATATTAGTTTGGTCCCTTGAACGCAAAGGCTTACGTACTGTGAAGTCGACAGCATCGTCTGAAGTCAAGCGTGAACGGCCGTTGAGATCCGCAACGCCTTCGTCTTCGCTCACTTTTGCTTCCATGCCAGCAGTCTTCTTGTCGTCGGCAATGCTGAAATCCAGGATTTTCTGCTCGATGGGAAGATCGAACTGGCTCAGCGGATACAGTCTCACGAACTTGTGGCTTTCGGCGACAACATAGAATGGCTTGCCCTTGCTCTTGGCCAACAGCCCCATCTGGTACGTGCCTAGTCTCGATATGATGCCGCCGTTCTCCACAACACCCTCAGCACCCACAATGACCATGTCGACCTTGCCTAGCGAGTACGCAACTGCCGAGTCGGGAATGACAGCAACAGGCACATTGTGTGCTCGCAAATCCGCTACCGTCTTCATTCCTGCCTCCATGTCTGATGACTTGGACGATGAAAGCACATAGACGACCTTGAACCGCATCGTGCTCGACTCAGCCGCCCGTCGCAACAGGGCACCGACAACTCGCGACCCGCCATTGGTCAGCACGGTAGCCCCCTCCCTGATGAACGAAGTGCCGAAGCTGGCAATTTTCTCTCTACTTTGCTTTGCGCGATCCACAAACAGCTTTCCGTTGGACAGCAAGTGGTTCCGTATTATCCTGAAGTCGCCGTCGGGTCCAAGGTTTAGTGCGGCGGGGCGGTTGAGCGTTGTAACGAGATATCGTTGAAAGAGATCTGTACCTGCAGATAGAGAAATGGGATTTGCTATTGAGCGCTTTAGAACGGCAATGTGATGCTCGAGGAGGGCGAGCGTTTCCGCGACAGTGGAGACGGAGCTATGAGCGATGGCTTCCACGAGCGCTTCGATGGCGGCGACAGGCATTGTGAGTTCTGCATCTTGAGCGAGAATTCTGCGATATGTGGCGACAATGTCGAAGTTGGGGAGCATTTTCTCCCCCGTAGGTGTCGTGGCACTCATTGTGGTGACGGTCTGCGCAGAATGCTGCAACTGAATCTCGAAGCGGGGTGTAGGTAGATTGTATAGTTGCCGAGGTGAAGAAGATGACGTGGGTTGGATTTAAGGTCTCAAAATTATATTCTGCTCACGGAGACGTACAAGGAAAAGCCAGGGTTTGAGTGAGTGGAATGAGTGCGGTAGAAAGCTCGAATCTTGAATTGAGTCACCGCGGGGATCTACGAAGTAGTTAGTTATCGTAGAATTGCTTAGTCATGCGCCTCAATGTCAATCTCAAAGTCTGCACCCCTACTACCTCCCAACGAGCTTCCTAATCATACTTATCACTTCCATGCAGCTCAGCCCAAGCTCCAGGCTTCGAAATCTGTGGTGGATGATTTGGGCAGAGTTTTAGTAGAGGAAATAGCGTGTAGGTAGGGGTGGGTAGCAGAAATACATGGGACAATGATTAGCCAAGGCATTATGAACTACCGTGTTCGACCCTTTCTGCGAGAGCAAATGAGGCTGAGGTTAGAGGGAGGCGTTATTGAATGGAGGGCCACCGTTATCATTTGAACATGTTGAATGGTATAGTAAAGAGGCACGAATCACATAGAAGGATGCACACGAAATTACATTGGATGTTGAAGTGATTGCATTCATTCATTCATCATTGTAATCCATGCTAACTTTTGGCGAGCGTAAACGAGCTCAAAGATTTTGGGTATCGCAGAAAATGAGGATTCAAGGGAAAAGCGTAACGTTATAGTGCCCAGCCAGCCTTGGCTTTGGCGGCTTTTGTAGAAATCTGTGGTTGAGGCGGGGACCTGCATTCGCTGAGATCCGGGAGGGGATCGTTGTCACGGATATCGAGTATTGTCATCTGTGAGTCAAGCGAGAGGCCTTCTGCGTTGGTTGCATCGTCCTTCCGTACTTCATCCACCGCAACATCGTCATCTTGGACTTGCTCGTCTTCGTCTATGTCGTCTTCGTCTGCCTCTTCCTCACTATCTCGCTCAAGCTCACCAGCATCACCATCTGCACCGTGCTCTTTCATATATGCGGCGAGCTCCTTCGCCATCTTCTTGCTGAAACCACTCGCTTCGACTTCCACATCGAGCCTCTTCACTACGTTCTTCGTCGATTCTTTGAAGAACGGGCCAGGCTCATCGCTTGTAAAGCCAAACCTCCGGTCAAAGAAGCGTTTGATGCAGGCTACATCACGGTCGAAATAGTACTCTGCATTTGCATGTGAGATGGACACCATTTGGGGAAAGTCAATGATGGTGGGGGTCAGGGCGACCTTGCCGTCACCTTCTGGCTTCTCTTCCACGAGGATGTTGAACTCGTTGAAGTCGCCGTGGATGAGGCCTAACCGAGCCAGTCGGACGATGAGCGACAGCAGCTCCGCATACAAGGACGCGGGTTCATCGACAGCAGAAATCTGACGCAAGGGAAAGGCATCAATAAGGCTCATGACGACAGTATGGCGGTTCTGGCCGAGCGGCTCTGGAACTGGGAATCCCTCGCGACGCAGGGCCTTCATGAACTCGAACTCCTTCATGGCAGCAAGGCGCGACATGTACATCCATGAGGCCGAGGAGCGGTTGCGCAGGTAGTCGCGGTTCGCCTTGACGGTCCGGAAGGAAATGCGACCCAGACGGTGTATCTTCAGGACCTGCTGTCTGCCTGTCTCGGAAGCACACACGAAGATGTCCGACTCCTTCCCCACGCCGATCTGGTTTCCGACGGAGAAAACCGTCGACGACTTTGTATGAGCATGAAGCGCAAGATAGTCGAGTCCACCGTAAGTAAGGCGGTAGCCGTCGTACTTTGCATTTTTCACTTTGGCAATGAGGCCGATTTTAGCGAGATTCGAGATGCATTTGTGGACGCCATTGCCAGAACGGAGGGCGGAAATCTGCGATATCAAAGGCGTAGGCACAACCTCATGATTTCGACTGCCCATTTCCGTCGCGGTGAGAACCCGCCAGTCATCTGGGCCCAGGTAGCGGATGTTTTTGACGTTCAGCTTCATGTTTGGAATTCGACGTGGTACGCTTCTCGAAATCAGGTGCCGGGGGGGAATAACAAAGTAAGAAATAAATAATTTTGGACTCTTCTCGAAATCAAACGCGGCGGGCTGCTGATCGACGACATGGGCACGCTAGCTCAGCAGGTCTTGGCAGGCGGTCGACAAGCTGCATCAATCACCATCAGCACCACCTCCATCACCCCCAGCAACCCCTTCACACCCCTCTCCCGCTCCCACTGCCACTCCCGACCCCGTAATACTCATCTGATCGACTGTGCATCACCAGCATAGACACTCCGGTCGGCCCTGCCCCGCTCCGATTGTACTACACACGTACTCTTCGCCGTCGACCTAGCTATTGTTTGTAATCGCCATGGCGAAGGAGGATGAGAAGAAGCCCACAGCGGCCGACAAGGGCAAGGGAAAGGCGCCAAATGCGGTGAATGGCGACGCCGAGAAGAAGAACAAGGTGGAGGAGGTGCAGAAAGACAAGGACGGAAAGCCCATAGACAACAAGAAGGACGCACCGCAGGCCGGTATGCTCCCCCAAAACATAGCGCTTGTATATAGCATTGCAGAAGCTGACATGTGCGCAGAGGAGCTCAGTGAAGAGGACCAGCAGCTCAAAAATGACCTGGACATGCTCGCAGAGCGGATACTGGTAGACACTCCCTCGCTCACGCATCCTCAACCTCACCCCCACGCCGGCTCATATGCCACTGCTAGTTTGCGCATACTGACTCAATATTCAGGGTGCCGACAAGAACCTCTATCACCCCGCCCTCGAGAAGATCAAAGAGTTCATCAAGACGTCTACGAGCTCCATGACGGCTGTGCCCAAGCCGCTCAAATTCCTACGACCGCACTACCAGAACTTTGAGGATGCGTACGAATCATGGCCCGCTGGAGACAACAAGGTACATATTGCCCTTGCCCTGGTACCGGAATGATGGCTAACTGCTGCAGAAATCCTTCGCCGACATGCTCTCCGTCCTCGGGATGACGTATTCAGATGAAGACCGCCTTGACTGCCTAAAGTACCGCCTACAGGCTCCCTCGACAGATCTCGGCTCCTGGGGTCACGAATACATGCGCCACCTTGCCCTCGAGATTGGGAGAGAATACCAGAAACGATTGGTTGACGAGAACGGAACCGATGATATCACGGACCTTGCTCTGTCGCTGGTGCCGTTCTTCCTCAAACACTATGCGGAGGCCGATGCCGTGGATATCCTTTCAGAGCTGGAGATGATCGACCAGATCGAGAAATTCGTCGATGAAAACACCTACGGCCGGGTGTGTCTGTACATGGTCGGTACCGTCCCGCTGCTCACCGTGCCCGACAACGAGAATTTCCTCCGAACCGCCTACAGCATCTACCGGAAATACAAGCAATACACACAGGCTGTGGTATTGGCGATACGATTGAACAGCAGGGAATTGATCGAGGAGACCTTCAACTCTACTGACGACAAGGCGATACGGAGACAGATGGCTTTCCTCATCGCACGGCAACGGATATGGTTCGACGTGTCAGAAGACGACGATTCAGAGCTGCAAGATTGCTTGAGCAACAGCCATCTTTCCGACTACTTCAAGGCGCTGGGCAAGGAGTTGAACATACTGGATCCGAAGACACCGGATGACATTTACAAGACACATCTGGAAAGCTCGAGGACGGCAGGCCTTACCAATACTGACTCTGCCCGTCACAATCTGGCATCGGCCTTTGTGAACGCCTTTGTCAATGCTGGTTTCGGAAATGATAAGCTAATGCTCAACTCAGACAGCAAGAACAGCTGGGTGTGGAAGACAAAGGATGAGGGCATGCTCTCTACCGCCGCTTCGCTCGGTATGCTCATGCTGTGGGATGTTGAAATGGGTCTGGACAAGATTGATCCCTTCACCAACGTCGAAGATGACATGGTCAAGGCTGGTGCTATGCTTGCTACGGGTATCTTTAACTCGGGAGTGCGCATGGAGGCAGATCCTGCCATGGGTCTGCTTGGCGACGAGGATCACCTCTCGCACAAGAACCTCAACATTCGCGTCAGTTCCATAATGGGTCTCGGTCTTGCATACGCCGGTTCCAACAAGGAGGAGCTTCTTGAGACCCTTCTCCCCATTGTTACCGACACAAATCTCGATATGCAGCTCTCCGCCATGGCCGCTCTATCGCTTGGCTTGATCTTCGTCGGCTCATCACATGGTGAAATTGCCGATGCGCTGATGAATACGCTTTTGGACGAGGACCGAACATCCCAGCTCAAGGATAAGTGGACGCGCTTCATGGCTCTCGGTCTTGGTCTCATCTTCTTTGGCCAGCAAGAAGAGGTTGATGTCATCTTGGAGACATTGAAGGCCTTTGACCACCCCATGTCCAAACCCACATCCGTTTTGGCAGAAGTGTGCGCTTGGGCAGGCAGTGGCAACGTATTGAAGATCCAGCAACTCCTCCATATTTGCAACGAGCACATTGAGGAAGAGGATGAGGAGAAGAAGGGCGACGAACTGCTTCAGTCTTACGCCGTCATCGGTTTGTCATTAGTCGCCATGGGCGAGGATGTCGGTCAAGATATGATCCTTCGGACTTTCGGTCACCTGATGCATTACGGCGAGGCCAACATCCGAAAAGCTGTGCCTCTAGCAATGGCTCTTATCAGCCCCAGTAACCCGCAGATGAAGGTCTACGACACGCTCTCACGGTACTCGCACGACAATGACAATGATGTCGCCATCAACGCCATCTTTGCCATGGGTCTTGCCGGCGCCGGTACGAACAACGCTCGTCTCGCACAACTGCTACGACAACTTGCAAGCTACTACCACCGTGACCACAATGCACTCTTCATGGTGCGCATAGCTCAAGGTCTTTTGCACATGGGCAAGGGCACGCTCTCCGCAAACCCCTACCACACTGACCGACAAGTTCTCTCACGAGTTGCCGCGGCTGGTCTACTTACCGTTCTTGTATCGCTCATCGACGCTAAGCAGTTCATCGTTGGTGACGCACACTACCTGCTCTACTTCATGGCCACGGCCATCCAACCTCGCTTCCTCATTACACTTGATGAAGATCTCAAGCCCCTCACCGTCAATGTGCGTGTGGGTCAAGCTGTGGACATTGTGGGACAGGCAGGTCGACCAAAGACCATCACCGGATGGCAAACACAGAGCACACCTGTGCTGTTGTCACATGGTGAGAGGGCTGAGCTGGAAGACGAGAAGTACTTGAGCTTGAGTAATGTGCTTGAGGGTGTGGTAATCTTGCGAAAGGTACGTCTCTGATAGGTTATATGACTTTGTGACGCTTCAACTGACTTTGAACTTAGAATCCTGAATGGGAAGACTGAAGGAAAGGCACGCTGGTATGAGGCATTCGCGTCCTCGGGGGACATTGCGTCTCTTTGGGTAGCTAGCATACATCTAATAGACTTTACGACCAAGGCCCTAGAAGTCGCTCCATTCGTGGCAGCAGCGGGGTACATCGTTGTATATATAGATGCATCTGAGGATGGAATGAAATGAAGTATCAAGTTAAAATGACATTGCTGTCTTCTATCGGGTTCTTGCATCCCTCCTGCCTTTGTCCTCCCACATGCCACCCTTGTACTCTGCATTGCAAAAATGCACGTCTACACCAGCCTTTTTCACGCACAAGACCAAAAGCTGGGAAATCAGTGGACGAGTGAAGCATCGCTGCTATATGGTCCCCTAATGAGAGCTATCCACGTACTAATCAATCAGCACCACAACGCGCCACGACTACGAAACGCACTTGAACGAAGTCGCACATGCTGACCGTATTTGAAAAAACAGTATCTTGGACACATTGGTGTCGGAACAAACGACCATCTGCTTAAGCGCACTGGTACGCAGTATACATATTTCCTCCCATCCAACACGCTGTTTTCGCGCGCGGTATTCTGTGGGTTTTGACATGGTGATGGGGATGGGGGTGGTTCAGTGGTGTACTTCGTATGTGTGTTGGTATTTCATGCTGGAGCTGGCTTGGAGGGTGGTTGGGTGCTTTGGTTTGGCTTGGATGGTGGGGCTTGGTCGTGATTGTGGGGGCGTGTTTATTAGACTTGGACTTGGGGTTCAGGTTGGGGCTGGAGTTATGTTCGAGTTTGTGTTTGTGTTTGTGTCTGAGTTTGGGGTTGAGAAGGGAGTGCTTACGGACGTCGTCATACATGTTGCCTCGCGTATCGAAATCCAGATTCGGGAGAAGATACGCATGGTGCTGGTTTCAATGGAGACGTACTTGTTCATCATGGCTTTTTTGCTGGCTTTTAATATGCCACTTATCGATACGACGTGCATATTAGATCTCAATCTCCGGCTCCAGCTTCGTCTGGTATTGGTGAAGGGGTTCCGACGTGGTGGTAGGGTAAGGAATAGAATTGGATTGGATTGGATTGTATGGAGTTGGTGTAAATGATACAGTGGGGAGGTTGTGTGAATAAGGGAGGGTAAGATACTTGATAGGACAAGGTTATGCCGTACTATTGCATTTACTAATGATTGTGGTAGTTGAGAATGGGGATGGCTTGATTGATGGTGGGCAGAGAGAGATGTATGGGAGTGGATATCCATATTGGACTAGGAGTGCGTTATCTAATTGTTGGTAAGGTGGTGGAGTTGGAGTTGGAGTTGGAGTTCCTGCTAGTGTGTTTGTTTGTAATGACGATGTATTTACTTCCCTCATGAAGGTTCTGCTTGTTTTTCGATGTTTTTGGGCGAAATACTGGAATGTTGAGGATCGTTTTGGCCTGTTTGCTTGCACATGATAGATATAACACAGCTGTACATACTCCGTGATATAGAGGGTAGGGTAATTAATGATATCATATACTCCATCATATCAATATATCTTTGACTTCAAAGATCTCCAAAGAAAAAGAGAATGGACGAATAGCATAAACCAAACCATCCCGACAGCATGACTAATCATAGAGACCTTAAAATACCATTGTATAACTCTCAACCCAGCTACTAGCCTCATGATTTCAACTATCTACACAAGTCATAACCATGGTATTCACATAACCTTTGTTTTTCTCGAAAAAAATATAATAACAGCATGATACTTCGTACAGCCACCCCATCTCCCTTTCCCCAACCCAACATACTTGCCGGGCGTCTCTTAAAAGAAGGGCACATAGCCACAGGAACATACATTTTCTCCCTCACTCGCATTCATATTTCTCCTTGCACTACTGTCTTGATCCTCGCTCATCGTGCCTGGTCACACTCCACCGAGAACCTCACTACAGCCCTAAGAAACCTCCTTTTCTTCGTGTTCTTCCACAGTAGGAATTCCTTAAGCCTTTAAAAGCCATGATATACCTCCATGCACCGCCTTCGCTATATCGAAATCGGCATCCTTCTCAATTCCAGCGGCATTGTCCAACCTTCAATTAACCCCAGTATACATTTACACACTAATACAATCGCAATGCATATTTGTGAACATTTTGATTGAATATGCCATCCACGAAGTCACGAATGATGTCGTGACACGTAGAAGAATATGTATCTCTGTGGCTCTGACAAGTGTGAAAAAATGTCAGTACCCACACCGTGCTACACAAAAGGTGGGGGAAAAGTAGAAGTAGAGCAGAGTCAGTCAAAGAGCTCCACCCCTTGATCGGCCCTGATTTCGAACCATATACCTATTCTGGAGACCTGGATCGTAAATCGGGATATTTGGTGGATATAGAACCCCCGAGGCGCATTGCGCAAGGAAAGGGTTAAATTCTTCCCGATGATCGGAGATCATGCGCCCATTCATTTCGTAACGAGATCAAGTCAAGATTTTCCGTGAAATGTCGATCATGCGACACTTTTCGATAAACGTTGACCACCCAGATACAGCATATTAGTCATCCAACTCTTGCAACTCTCTCTCTCTTCTCGCTAACTCTTGGCGCATGGCTTCTGCTTCACGACGCAGTCTATCTTTTTTACGAACTTTATCTTCCTGTGAGCTAGGCGAAGGTCCTGAACTCTGCCGCGATAAGTTTGATAACGCAGGGTCAATATTCAAGTCTTGCGCAGCGGTAGGATTCAGTATCGACGAGATAGCATTCGGTCGATGCGGTACAGGAATTGCCGGACCTGAAGCGACATCTTCTGGGTCTAGTGTTGCGCTCAAGCTCCTCTTTCTCGGCGATGGTGCGCCGACATGTGTGGTCGAAGGCGTTGGAAGGCCACCGGGGTTAGATGCAGGGTTTTTGGTGCTCTGATAATTGGTAAAATCAACGGGTACCGGCATCCTAGCACCTATGGGATAAATTTCGCTCGATTCAATGGTAGAGGCTGGATCGGGTGATACCGAGTGTTCAAATGCGGCGGTCGGGGTAGGATGTTGTTGTGGCGGTGAGTAGCTGGCATGGGAGAGAGCTTGCGTACTACTACCGGTTGCATCGGCGGGTACTATGCGCTTCCGTCGCTTGATTTCCTGCTTCTTCATCTCAACGGGGCGGTGGGTGCCATGTAATTTGTAGTAAAGTCCTAGTCAATGTTAGCAGTCTGATTGGCACATAAGGTGGGCATCTCCGAGGGAAGGAAGTACCGCAAGCATTGCAGATGGTGTGCCCCGCTTCATCTCTTCTCCAGAGGGGCGTAACGGTAGTTCCGCAATTTTGACAGGCTTGAATGACGCTTGTCACGGCAGACTGAGAGCTTCGTTCGCTCATAGCGACATCTGGTGAAACCGAAGTAGCGTTTGCTTGAGCCAAGGCGAACTGTGCTGTCTTGGAGACACGATTGTTGAAAGCAGGGCATCCGTTACAGCCTTGTTGGCCACCCATGCCATTGCATCTACCGCCTCCAGGGCATGTGCCAGTGGCTCCATGGTCTGCGGCAACATATGTTGCTACGCGTGGGGATGGAGCAGCATTCCCAGGAGACACACTCCTGTCATGACTTTGGCCTGGGGCTGGACTCTGTTGTAGTGGTAAAATAGGCTGCGCGTTGTTGCGCTTGAGGTTTGTCGGACGTTGCTGGTTTCGTGCCTTCAAATACAGACCACAGGCATTGCAGATAGTTTCACCAGCGGGGGAACGACGCCATAGCGGTGTCCTTGTGGTTCCGCAATTGCTTCTTGCTGTTAGCGCAAAATTTCAAGGTTCAAGCAAGGGAAAGTAAGAGGACAGGTATAAAGAAGAAAGCAGCATAAGTCGAAGTGGAATTGGCACAAGCAACGCACCTGCAAGTCTGGCCAGTGATGGGGGCGTTTCCGCCATTGATGCTGGGAGGGGGGAGTGATGCGGGCGTGGCCGGGCTCAGTGATTGCTCTCGCTGTTCGCTTTCGCGAAGACGTAACGTATCCTCGAGAGAGTGATATATCTCGGAGGACTGTGCTGGCGGCGAATTCGAGGGAGACAGGCCTCGTGGGGGGGATGCTATCCTTGGAGTGCGCGGTTCCTGGGCCTGGTTCAGTTGGCTGAGAGATTCAGCCATTTTGACATCTTCTCTACTGTGCTCCCTGGACAAGTCGTGCGGGCAGGTCGGTGTCGGTGCCAATGAAGTGCCTCCGCTACGTGAAGAGACAGCCATGACCCCCAGCAACGGAGAGCTTGACGGTGGGAGGTTTCGATGTCGCAGCACAAGCAGCGGTGAAGACGGTTTGGGTAGTGTAGTTCAAAAAACGGTGCAACCGGGCCTTTCAAACCAAAATACGGGCTGTACAGGAGCCCTGAGCCTGGCGGGTGTCGAATGAGGTGCAGGTACAGATACGTAGGTGGCGGGAACGTGATGTTTGGCAGATGGCGGAGGGGTGGATGATGGACTAACTCTGCAGGCTAAGTTGGGCGGTTGGTTGCGTGTGACACAGTCCACTTCGTAGAGGGAACTGGCGTCTTTATGAGAGGATGATAAGAATCCAAATTGATGTTTACTGGTCCGGGGCAAGTCTGTGAGCATCCGATGGTGCGGAATGGCTGAGGTGAGGTTAAGAGTAATAGTGCGTAACAAGGCAGTCGCGCAGGGTCGCGGATGCCAGCGCGTCGGGCCAATCAGCGGCGACGCATAATAAGCAGCCAGGAGTCGGTTGCTGCCCCGGCTGCCCGTCTATCATTTGTCTGTTCCTGTTTGCCTTTTGCCATTTCTTGTTTGCCCGTCACCCAGTCACCCAGTTTCGCCCTGTGCCCATCTATCTACGGAGAGAAGTCTGCAAAGCTCGCCGGTTCTCGCTAACTGCTCATTGGGCGACGCATGCTGGCGCCAGTAAGCTCATCGCAACGTGCGCATGGTACTATCGCGACCCCCTGTCCCGGAACCGTCTGCCATGGCCCCCGAGCAAAAAAGATGAGAATGTCAAGAGAACACGATGAATTGACCATGTCTTTGCACGGATACGGGTTGGAAACGGCTTCATTTGATCAGCGAGTTAGATATGTCCTCTAGTATGCAGCAGTTCACCCATATCTTTTGGTACACACAAATCCAATGCCCCATATCTATAGCTGGTACCCAGTAGACCTCCAAAAAATACAAGATGCGAACACGTTGGCGCCGAATACAACAGCAAGCCAGCCAGCCAGCCCAAACCGCACGCCCTCCGAACCGCACAGCGTATGTGTACAGAAACAGCACAAGAAACCTCGTCCTTCGTACAATGTTGATGTCATCACCAAATTTTCCCTGGCACCACCACACCCGGTGGCCGGGGAATCGTGAGCGGCATCCCCGTCGCGTCCATGTCCATGTTGCTTAGACCTGTTCGGCGCCCCACCCGGCATCGGCATCGCGCATGTTCGCGGGAGGCTCAATCGACGGGATGTACTCGAGGACCACGTATCCGATACCGACAATGCCAACGAGTGTGCCTGGAATGATGCGGAACCACTTAGGCCCAACCGCTACGGAACCGATGAAAACGTAGACTAAAGCTGGTTAGCTAAGGTGCGCAGTGCTGAATGAGGGCGGGTCCGTACAGATACCGCGGCCGAGGAAGGAGAACATAAAGGACGCATAGCGGGCGACCTGCTGGGGGATCTGGAACTCGAGCAGCGCGGTGGCTGGACTTTGTTAGTCGCGTCCCTCGTCGAGGCCTTGTAGAATCTTACCGGCACCAAAGATGATCAGGTATACACCGAGAATAATCGATGAGCTGTGCAGTCCGTCAGCGATTCCCCCAACACGATATAGTACATCTGATCCGATGCAGCTCAAGCCAGTCGATGAATGCGCCGAGAGTACTCACAAGCCGTCGAAGTTGATGAACTTCGTGACACCCCCAAGCACCATAAACACCGCGACGGCGAAGTTTACAATGCGGCTACAATTGTTGGTTAGCATCAATGCCTCAGGACACTTCTCCTTCTGCTGCCACCAGCTCGGGGTGAACTGACAAGATGTCTGAGAAGTCCATGCCGGCGGACTGGTCGGAGAGATGTGGGAACCGCACTTTGGCTGATTTACGTCGAAAGCGATAGAAGATGGGACGCGCGGCGGTTGGAAGTCGGAAGCTGGAAATGACACTGTGTTTACTGATGAATCTGTGGATTTGATGTTTCGCGCGACGTCGAGGTTCGAGCTGGCTGCTCCTGGCTCCTGCGTAACAGCCAAGTCGGCTAACGTCATGGGGAAGCGCCATGGCCGTTGATTGGGCGACGGAAGCCTCGACGCCAAGCATTTCTATATCAACAGCTCAAGCCTCATCCTCTCCACGTCCTCCAGTGTGGGCAATATCATCATGTCTGATATATTGCTACGACCATTTTCAACCGCCCTCTCTTCCACCTCCCCCGCCATGCCTATCCTCACTATATCGACCTGCGTCAACACTCTTTCCAGACCATCTCCTCCACGACAACTGATCTTCCATGTCCAATCTGCTTCGTCGCGCTCAACATCACCTTGTCCTAACTGACCTATTGGAAGAGGCTCGTCGATAGGCCATATTGTGTCCTTGGCATTGACGTTGAACTTTGCTGCAAGGCCAATGTTTACCTCATTGACGACTGTGATGCTTCGAGTCACTAGAATACCAGTTTCCCCGTAAGGCTCACTTTCCTCTTGGATGACCGGTAGTAAGTTGTTGGAACAGACGTGTTTTCTCTTGCAGGGTAGCTTTCTTCGTAGCTGCGGTATAACACCAATTGCCGAGTTTTCCTCTTCTCGACATCCTTCCCTTTTCTTCGTGCTCATATTACTCCTCCGCTTCACAAGTTTAGCCGGTCCGCTCTCCGCGTTCTCCTTCCTACGCTTCCCTTTGTGCCTCTCGCCCAACATCCTCTTCATACTCTCATTCTTCCAGATCCGCCACAATCTTGGTGGTTTTCCTGCAACTTTTTCTTGAAGCCCCTCGTGAACATCCAACCCCATGTTATGCCTGGCATCACACAAAGAGTACTTTCGCAACGTGTTCTGCCACATATTGTCTTCAGGCTTATATTTGGCGATTCTCCAGCCCCAGGAGCGCAGGTTGTGCACCATGATCTTGTCGATGGTGTCGGGAGATGACATTGCGTAGACGGGACTATCGGGATTGCGGGTGGTGAAGGTGGGAGTCATGCTTAAGGGAATGACCGGAGCGTAAATCAGGCAGGGCATTTTCGACGTGACTCTGCGAGATGTGTGTATACTTTGAGGCATTTGCGTATAGGGAAAGTTTGAAAGTCAGGCAAATAAATAGATTCTGCCTCTGTTAGTCGACGCATCATTCACACCGTCGCAGCAAAGAACAGCAAACGAAGATGGGGTGAAGGGGGAGTTTTGTTCCATGATAGAATTAGTACAACGATAGTAATTTACTCGCACCCTTCTCATTTAGTATTCGCGTTTGTTGATAGTTGTTATCCCTTTTGTTAAACAAGGCGTACACGCCATCCTTTCCACCCCTTTCGAGAGAAAAAAGAACCACGCATTGTTCTAACACTTCGAGTCCGTTTTTCCCGCATATATAAACCACAACCCACGATGGCCGCATTCCAAACCATGGCTTGAACAGGCCACCTAATTTCCACGTCAACACTACACTGAACACTTACAACATGCTCTACCTTGTACGCTCTCGCTCTATCC
This sequence comes from Helminthosporium solani, assembly GCA_022560085.1. Lineage (NCBI taxonomy): Eukaryota > Fungi > Ascomycota > Dothideomycetes > Pleosporales > Massarinaceae > Helminthosporium > Helminthosporium solani. Next base: position 10,324 of record JAFISD010000019.1, on the reverse strand, counting down.
CTTATGTCTTCTCTATATCTTCACGCGAGATCGTTTTCTATCTACGTACTACGCACCGCTGGACGGCCACGTGGTTAGAAACTTCCATGATCGCTGACGTTGTAACGACTTCTTGTATTGTCGAGACTGCCGACGGAACTGTTGAGATTGATGAACGTAATTTGTCGCCGAGGAAGACCGAAGACGAATTGAGGGTTATGCTTTATCGAGATGGATTTGAGGGTGCGAATGTCGAGTATATGGGACGATTGAGGAAGTTAAACAAGGTAGGAGTAGAGAAGATAAACACATGATGTTACTGACCATGTATTGGTGCTGAAACTCTCTGGGATGTTGTTCTGCATAGAGTACAGGGGAATTCTAGCAACATTATCCACACCAACCCCCTGTTACAGAAAATATCGCAGGATTCTTCTGATACATGATAATGCATATCTGAGGATCCGGAAAGTTCTGAATCAGATACATGACTTATTCTTCTCGTTTCCCAATTCCAAGCACAAAGATCTTCGAGACCCTCCTCGCTTTTGTCATGAATTCCTTTATCTTCCTTCTCGTATTACCTTTTCCCCGATTCTCCTCCCCGGCTTGCGGTTTGATGCTCTTCTGCGACTCCTTGTTTTCCCACCTGCTGCTGAATCGGGCTAGTACTTTGGCTTGAAGAATAGCTGTTGTGGACTTCCGGCGAGTGTCTTTATCGCTGGGCGTAGTGGTACTGTGGGTGATTTCGGTATGGGGGTTGTGTTCGGTGGTGCTGTTTGCATGCGTCTCCATGTTCGCTTCGTCAATAGTAGGGTTGGGAGGTGCGAAGTCTGTAATCTGATGCTGGGTCGTCTGCAACAAAATCTGATCATGCTCTTCGAGTCCTATACATCCTATAGTCTCAGCAGTAGACACATTTCCCTGCACAATGTCACCCCCCTTGTCCTCGACATGCAAAGGAATCCAGTCAAAGGAAGTCAGACCAACCACATCCCACAATCCAGCATCGATAACCGCCAACGAGTGTCGGTGAGGATGGCATGCAAGGTCTGCGACGGGATCTCCAAGATCTTTATGACCGACGACAGCGGTGGAAGGCTCAATCGGTAGCGCCACTTCAGGTTCCAACTTCATACAAGGGGGGATATCTTCTTCATCCCACAAAGCCCTCAGCATAAGAGATCGAGTGATTCTAGGTGGGTTGGATTCATTAGTGGGTGTTGCGTAGTTGTCAGTGGACAATGTTGGCATCTGGATATTCTTGGATGGCTTCTGTGCAATATGGAGTAATGTATTGCGTCGTCGTGGGCTTCGATCAGAGTGTTTTAGGTCCTCGAGATCTTGTATCTGGGAAGTGAAGGACTCAGTTGGGTTTTGGATGTCCTCGATTTGGTAATCGGCAGCATCAAGAGGGATGGAGAATATCGGTGGATCATAATCATCATCATGCATGGTTGCCAAAGTTATTATATTCAAGGACAATGAGGTTGATACTTGGGTGCCTTCGTTGACGCCCAAGTGTTGAGGCTTTGGTGTGGTGATATCGTTGTGGGGCTGTGTCGAGGTTGTAGGCGTTTTTGTGGGGTGGGTGAGGAGTGTCGAGTGTTCGGTGGTTAGAAATAGGCGGTGGAAAATGAGTGTATGAGCCGTTTGTAGGAATGATTCGAATGTGTTGTTGGGTTGGTACAGAGTCACGTGTGTATTTTTCACTCTGTTGATCTCACAATTCTAGGTCGCTTTCATGTTGAATGAAATCTTGGCAAACCTAAATTCCAAGGTGATTTGGATATAAGAATTGATTCAATGATTGTCACAGGTGTAATATCAAGAGCTTTAGTGCTGTTATGAGGTTTTGGTGGGTGGTTGGCTTAGGACGTAAAGTCTCTCGAATTGGCGAAACGGAAATCCGGTAATGGTATATACCATTCAAGTACCATTTGAATATGCCACTCTTCTTAAAAGTATTGGCTCTGTTATTACTGGAGTTTGTTTTACAAATTTGCAAATTGAAACGCAGAACAATGACATAGTAGTCAAGTGGAACAAGAATTCTTTCCAAAGATAATGCAGTTGGAGGTTTGCATCAAACAAATTCAATAGTCAGTGCATACAGAACTCATATCAGTTTTCTGAAAAATAGTGTTTTGGACTCGTCGACTGAAGTAGAAAGTGACTATAAATTGGCACTCATACATGAGTGCCCAGGATGTTTCTTGAGTAGCCATATCTTTTGCGGACTACATTTCGCCAGCTCTATACAGCTCTGTGTAATATTTTTCAAGCGCTTCATCGTTTATACAAATTTTGTCAATTTAAAGATAGAGCACAAGTCGATTTGCACGAGGAACAGGGAACGAAAAGACCAATCTTATCAACACTCGTCAGTAATGCCGAATCTATTAAGATTGAAATAGTACATCATAAAACCGGAACCATACGCTAAGTATAGCTTAAAAATCTTTCAACTTGAAATCAAGCACCCAAAAATTCGACTCATTTGATAGACGTCTCCCTCCTTGAAGTTTCGCAGAAAAGGAAGAGAGGTACGACAATGCTAGAAAGACCCTTAACTAGCTCTAGAAATGTAAGGGGCAGGGCAGGGGAACGGGAAGACGAAATTAGAGGATACCTAGCACATCTAGCAGAAGTAGAGCCGCAAGGGAGACGAGGAAGCTCCGTTAGGCAAGGAGGAAACCACCACAGGTGGAAAGACACCTCCTGCACCTCAATATAGGCCAACTTAGAATAGATATATTAATAGAAAAACAAAGGCAAGGGACTAAAGGCGGCAACATAGAATACACCATAGAAGCAGCAAACCCTTAGGCTGCACAAAGGCCTCAAAAAGCACGAGGCAACAATGCTGTTCCTGCTCTACACAGAAGTGATCGGCTTCAACAATACATAGTTAGCCTCAATTAACGTCCCCGATACCCTCTCATAGTACCAATGCGGACATAAAGCGCAAACAGTACGGCACATCCTACTAAGGCGCCCGCTCCTAGACCATCTCCAGCCATGATTAATAGAGACCACAAACTGTGAAGACATACAACGAATCGTCGCAACCCATAGGAATGCCCAGGAAGCTGTGCGGATAGTCATTCGCAGCAGACTACTCGCGTAGTTCCGCGTAGCAGATAAAATCAATAGGGAAGGCGACAACTAGGCCTCCTTTCTAGATTAGAGCGCTAGCAATAAGTCCACCCGCGAAAGGCGGAAGCATCAGTTCAACAGGCAGACTAAACTAAGTAAAAGTCAGTAAGACTGCAGATAGGAGATAGCACCTAGCTACATACCAGAATCAAGATTTTACTCTTAAAAGAGTGGTTTCTCCTAAAGTAATGGTTCTACGCCCTCATAGACCTATAAATAGGAGCTAGATAGGGCCTCAATTGCTACATGTACGTTCAGAGAATCGCTATAACTGTCACAAGTTACTGTCCTTGCGGCCGTTGTGCTAGTTGAATTGCTTTACTCGCAATCTGTCGATCGTCATCAAATGAAAGCGTAGAGGCCACTTTGTCGAAAGTGACCCAAACTGTGTCAAACTCCTCGTTCTCCTGCTGAGTCCCTTCCACCCGATATTTCGTGGAGTCGCCTTGAGCGACATACCAAAAGATTAACTTCAGCTTTCCTTCGGTTACACGTTGTGCGACAGCAATTGGCTCAGTGAAGAGCTTGGTTTCGTCGGGGCGCGTAGAATGGGCGGGAATTGTGGCGAGGGTCTTCATCTCGACAGGGAGAAGCTGGACCGAAATGCCAGTTTCTTCATATGTTTCGCGCAAGGCGGTTTGGTCCAGCGATTCGCCAATATCCTTTCGACCTTTCGGAAGGAAGTATTCGCCAGTTCTGCGCCAATGGATAAGCAGGACCTTGGATCGGTCCACATCGATAGTAGCTGTGCCACAGCTAATGGCAAAAGCATCCGAGAAGTGAAGTTGTTTGTTTGTGGAAGCCATCTTTCTTTGCATGGGTTAGCGCAAGTGCGTATCAGGGCAATGACTTCTGGAGACGCGTACCTGGAGCATTTTTGCTAGAATTATTAAATTGGTGGTCAAGCAGCCGCGTTAATGAATATATGTCAAAGACTCCAAATCTATTGCCTAGAGCACACTGTGCATATTGTGTACACGTTGGGATGGCGGTCTAGACGCACCGGAGCAGGCAGAGTTAACACCACGTAAGAGGCACAGCTTTCAGTTGCCTTTGAAACTAGCCCTAACCCATTCCAAGTGGGAACCTAGATGTACCTCCGGCAAATATCGACAGCTTAGCTAGTGTCAATGCATTGGGCGGGCTGGCTGACGGTCCTGTACATATGGGGGTCTTGATCCTTCCTGGAAGTCCTTGAATCAATTCACTGCAGCAGGCTGCAGCGCTCAATTCTTCGTATTGTCTCAATTCGCCTGTGTATAATTTTACTGCGCTATCTCAACTTCTCAAGGTTCTGAGGTTCATAGCGAGCTATGGAGTCGGAGCGCGATCAGCTTCAAAGGTGTAACTTATTCCTCCGCCAGTACCTAGTTATTTGCAATGGTCCTATGTAATAACTCTCCGAGTTCCAAGTTGAGTCCGCAAAATGGGATGGATAGTTACCAATGTTAGCGGTAGAGAAGACAGATCCTAGTTCTAGAGTCTACCCTCGTCATAGCCCGCGAAGCTCGCTGCGTACTGTCGGCAGGAAACGTGTGAAAATGGCGTCAAGATGCGGGCCAGTCGATCACCCCGTGCGGGAGCCAGCTCCTATGTGGCTGTGGTTCTGGTTTGGGTGTGTCTGAACGTCCTGCCGTCCCGTAGGGCTGATGATCCCATACGGGAAAAGGGCCCCTGTAACTAGCTAGAAAGCCTAACTAGAATTCTCCGGGGATAGAATTAGGCTGCCGTACGGGGATGTCCGTTTCCCGCATGGGCCTGTTTTATCGCTGGCAGTTATCGCTCACCGTAGAGACTTTCCATCAAGAATTGCGATAATCTGGTCAACTTGTGTTAGGTGCGGCTTTCAACCCTTCACGTCCGCCTTTGCACTGAAGCCCTCGGCTATCTCAAATTGTGGGTAACAAACGGAACCGGCCCGCTCACCTTTCAAAATGGGTTCTGACCGTTATATACAGGTTGCCTGCATGGCTACAACATGCAGTTGGAAGATCTTCCCAGACCTGACCGAGAAAGTCGTCCAATATGTGCCATTTCTGAATTCTCGAAAGTACTTTGCAGTCGACGATTCTAGATCCACCCGTGGAACTGTTCTTATGCGCGAACGTGAGTTCGTGGAGTATCTTCACGGAGAGCAGTTCTTCAACACCGAAGACGCAATATCGCTATGGGGAGCTAATTGTGATGTGCCCACGAAGAGCTTTGATACCGTTCGTTGGGAATCAAAACATAGTGGGACTAACCCAAATGCCATTCTGGAGCAGCCTAGGACATTGGATACAATCCGAGCATCAGACATTTGGTATCTGGTCACAGATGGAAAAGTCTTGAATAGTGACGTCCACCTATTAGCGGACCATGCATCCTCATACAACATACTACATGTTCCTGTAGTGTTTTTGATCGTCGGCCGCTGCGGCGAAACTCCAGAGAAAGCTAACATCTCCGTCGGTATCTCTTTCTTCGCGAATTGTCAAGATGCCTTGATATTGTTCAAGGAAGCTTCAACGGGGAAAATCTACCTCTTAGCTTCCAAGGGGTGCTTCTCCCCTCTAGGTGGATCTGGAGCCACGCAGGACCTCACTAGCTGGAACAGCATCCCAGTATTCGGCAACGAAGAGACCTTTTTCGAACACTGCGCCAAGCTCAACATCCAGATTACGAAAGCAGAGTCCCGAGATAACTTTAATAAAGGCATCAGCTTAGGAAAGGAATGGGATGAAGTCAGCAATGGCCCAGTACGGGTTGACCTGGATCTCCTCTTACAAGCTGGTGTTTTATCTGATGAAGAGGTTATCAGTCTGCTCGCTGACGAAGCATTCAACAATATAGCAGTAGCATACAAGACTAGACGGCGTATGCAGGAGATTCGGACCTTCATCCAGGCTCAGAAGCTTGAGCAATTAGCACCCAAGCTGGAAGATGTAGCCGGAGCAGCTCCCCTTATCGTGAAGATAGGAGCCTCGGGCACGACTGAAGCTGAACGCAAAGCACTACAAGAACAATTGCGAGAGGCGCATGCACAGAATCGTGAGAATTACCAGAACATGGTTGCTGACTTCACCACGTCTTCAAAGGCACTGTCTATGAGGAAGCGTAACAGACTTATAGACGCTGCTTTGCGGACACTGGCCTCAACTGAAGCAGCAGGATTCGATGCCGAGATTCTATCTCGCCGCAGCAACAGAGCTCGACGCGCCGAACCCGTTTCACAAGAAAACAGTATCGCCATGGCAAGTCTCAACCTGGATGGACCTGCTTGCAGAGGCTACTGCCTGGTATGCTGTGGAGATGACGAAGTCATGTCCATCTGTTTGAAAGAGCTCGATGAAGGAAACAAGGACGACAACACTACCGACTTTGCGCTCGACTTCCCTCTCGCTGCCGGTGTGTCAAAGAAGAACGTTGACATGATCTCCAGCCAGAATATTTGCTTCCAGTGTGCCCTTCTGAGCTCTTCGGGCCTATCGATCTACCAGGAAAAGCTCAAGGGAATCATACCGACTGTGCAGTTTAATGGTCCGAACAAGAAATATATCCATGACCAACTATACCTTGCTTTGACTACTGGGTTAGCAACCGGAGCTTCTGGCATTACACAACTCTTCATGGCTATGCTGGACGAGGTGCTTTGCACAAAACCTTGGGCGGGGGCGGGGGCTGATGCGTCTAGCACGTCCACAGATGAGAAGAACGAGGCACTTCAAAGACAGCGTACTTTCCGATGGATGCTCGATCAGCTTGTCGAAAACACGCACATACGGGAGACTTTCAACGAACATAGTAACTGGGTCGAATTTCCAAAGGCTCTAGCGTGGGCTGCGAAAGACTTTGAAGAGAAGGGACTGGCAAGCTTCGCGATGACTTATCCTGTGGCAGGATACGCGAAGCTCATATCTCTTGGTCAGAAAACTGGCGCGTTCAACCAAAAGACGCTGGGACGCATGAGGATTGCGAAGGCTGTGTACTTGGTCGCAGCGAAGTATCTCGCCGATATGCAGACGAGCGTCAAAACTAACGACAGTTCCGATCGGTGGAAGCAAAAATATCTCGAGACTATCTATTCTGAATTCAATGCGCCTTTGATTCCGCGCGATCTGGGGTCTAGGACTATCGTCGCCGACATATCGACGTTCAGGCACCGTCTCATCAATGTTCTCGGGGTACTGGCAGGCAATAACGACCATCCAGAGGACGTAGCCATCATGCATAAGATTCAAGTCATCCTCTTCTGGCTTATCTTCCAACAGCGTTCGCACTGCACAGCACAAGCTTTCTTCGCCAATATGCGGCAGCGTGAACATATTGCCAGCGCAGTTCTGGACGCTAATCTACGCGTCCCAGAATCTGAGATGCGCTCTATTCTCCTGTCTATCTTTGTGAAAGAAAACGCACAACTCATCGACCCGGATGCAGCAGCAACCCACGCAGTTCCTATTCCTTTCAAAAATCCCTTTAGTCCATCTGTACTACGCTGCGGTATAGAAGCTTGCGGTGAACACTTTTACAATCTCAGCCTTGCCGATTTGACTCTCAAGAGCCTCGACAAGATTCGCCAGGCACGCGCACGCCATCTCATCAGAGTCTTCGGTATCCATGGCCGCTTCGAGAACTCCATCACTGGACTCCCCGAACCTTTCGCGAAAGGCGAGCCACCCGCTTCCATCCACTCGAACCTTCACATAGGCATAGTGCGCATGTAGGCGGAGTTGCGTCACGACGAGCGCAGAGCTGTAGTTGACGGTGGAGAAAAGCGGGATGCATTTGTGGCAGCTGTGAAAAGGTGTGTTTGCGAGCAGAGACGTGGGGATGTGTTTTCGGGCGAGAGAGAAAGTCAACTTATGGCTCTACTGCCTAGCTTCTTTGAGGTGTTGAAACTGGCGCTGCGGATGGAGGGAAAGAGTGCAGAAAATGTGGAGGATTATGAACATGATTTTGCGGCGAACAGGTTGGAGGCGAAGGTTAGGTGGGAGTTGGCGGCCGAAAACTGGGTGGACGAATAGTCTTTGTGTTATCCTGTCTTTGACATCCATTGGCAATGTCTTCCCAGGATCACTTTGTAGGCATACATAACGTGTGATTGTAAGTCCTCATTCTCCTTTTGGATTTACAACAACCTTTCAGTATCTTTTTATACCCATTCAAAACTCTTATTTAGATGCGTCCGTCACACTGTGCTGTCAAATAACCTTCTATCAACTTCCGTATGTACACCCACCCAACACTAAAATCGAATGCACTCTTGTCATTCGTTCCAAGAGCCACCCACGAGCCAGGACCCCGGGTTCTAAGTAAGATTTATTTTACAATTGATGTGGTTATCCCACGTCGGCACTCTAATTAACTGCCAGCCACCCAGGTTTAGACTTTCCCTTCCAAAACACACTTGTGTCGCATCACTTACAGTCATGGGTAGCTCTCTATCTACTAGCTTTATCCCCGCCATTTGTGCCGCAGATGTAATAGCTTCCGTCCTGATCATTGGTATCTACAGCCTTGATCTTGCCACGACACTTCCCATCTGCCAAAATCTGCGCACCAGAACAGTAACAAACAAGGCCGTATATCCAACCCAAAAAGCAAACAGCGATCCCAACTACAACTCTCCCACCAATAAAGCAAGAAAGCCTTCACTACCGCAAAACTACTCGCCTGGCCACAGTACCAGCACCACAAACCCCCCCCCCCCCCCCCGTTACGCCTCCCCCCCACTCTCCCCCCTCCTCCCCATCCTCACCAAACAAACCTTCAGAAATTGACAATAAACTCCAAAAACCAGCCCACCCACCAATTCCCACCCTCCAGCATCCAGCCCCAACAAACACCCTCAACCCTGACCCCCCACAAAATAGAACCACAACCACACAGCATAAAAGCCCCTCCTTAAATCCCCTTCCAACAACCCAAGTCTCGACCCTCCTCCCCCCCCGAAAAATCGCCCACCACAACCCCAACCCAAGATAATGAAAGCCCCCCCACAAACACTTACAACGCCCCCATCCCCTCCAACATCCTCGCGCCCCCCCATGGCCCCGACTTCACCTCCCCGCCTCACCACCCCCCCAACTCCAACTCCAACCCCATCACAATGAAATACGTCTCAAGATCGCCATTTCGCCGTCTCTCACCCCCTCCCCCCACGAAACCTCGCATCAAGGCTCGACATACCACCACAACTACACCCACAACCACACCCGGTACCACATCCACCGCCACCACCGCAGCAACAACCACCACTGAAAACACCACCCACTCCCGACCAACCTCCTCCACCACCTCCACCTCCACCGAAACCGACACCTCCCCCCTCACCCACCAAAAACAAGCCAAACAAGCCAAACCCCCTCCCTCTCGCTTCCGACTCCAGCCCCCCGAGCGAAAAAGCAGTCCCGGCGGCGGCGGGATCCGAGAGAAGGTGAAGAGAGCGATGAGGAAGTTGTACAGTTGATGTTTATTTTTCTCCCATTGGTTGGGTGGGTGGATGGATGGATGGGGGGGGGGGGGGGGGGGTGCAGAGTAGTTTGTTAAAAGATTGAAAGAATGAAAGATTGAAAGGAGTAGTTAAGGAGGAAAGAAAAAGAAGAAATATATTTCGTATTCAAAAAAAAACTGACTGGATGACGGACCATGTGCGGAATACCAGCAGGTATAATTGGGGTATTGGTAGGGATTACTTTGTGTGTTGTGTGTTGTGTGTTGTGGATATCTACCTCTTTACCCATTCACTCGCCCGCCTACCCAATGGACAATACCCCCGATGTGAAATGTATTGTCCTAGGCATTCGATCCAAGATTCGCCCCGTTGAGAGAAGAGGACGGGGTATTTGGTTAGGGTTGGTAGATCCATGGGCAGTGTACCTATCTATGTACCAAGTACAATAGACTAGTAGACGCAAAGATCAAGCGTTCTCAAGATCAGATCTGATGCATGTTTAGCCCGGCAACGGCCATTACTTCGTATACATCTATAGTAATAAGCTTTCCCATGAAGCCCGTGTGGTAATCAGATCTGTATCACCCGTTACAAATTTCACCGTGGAATTCATGCCGTGTTCGAGGTTCCTTGCAAAAGAATGACCAAGCATCGTATTATAACGTGTTTAATCAGTAAGCTGATCAAATCAGTAACCTGATCACCCCACCAAGAATAGCCACCTTCTTTGTACGATATCACAGTGAATCACAG